>PVIH01004251.1:0-43718 GCA_004025045.1 Sigmodon hispidus
GGCTGCAGAGTCAGTCACAGGCTGCAGAGTCAGTCACATGCTGCAGAGTCAGTCACAGGCTGCAGAGTCAGTCACACTGCAGAGTCAGTCACAGGCTGCAGAGTCAGTCACACTGCAGAGTCAGTCACACTGCAGAGTCAGTCACACGCTGCAGAGTCAGTCACACTGCAGAGTCAGTCACACTGCAGAGTCAGTCACATGCTGCAGTCAGTCACTGCTGCAGAGTCAGTCACACTGCAGAGTCAGTCACACACTGCAGAGTCAGTCACACGCTGCAGAGTCAGTCACACTGCAGAGTCAGTCACAGGCTGCAGAGTCAGTCACAGGCTGCAGAGTCAGTCACACTGCAGAGTCAGTCACACTGCAGAGTCAGTCACACTGCAGAGTCAGTCACACGCTGCAGAGTTAGTCACACTGCAGAGTCAGTCACAGGCTGCAGAGTCAGTCACAGGCTGCAGAGTCAGTCACACTGCAGAGTCAGTCACAGGCTGCAGTCAGTCACAGGCCTCATCTTTAGTCCTAGTTATTTCTACTTTCTCATTTGTAAAAAGAACCCTTTTGTCTGTGTTTTCCGTACCTAAGATCCTTTCTCTTCTCTTTGGATGCTCAGCCTCTATTTGTTCCACCTTTACTACTTTTGTTTCTTTCTCTAATTTTTAAGGAAATCATTGTCCCAACCAGCAGGACAAAAAAACGGGGACCCGCGACCTAATGGGGAGAAATGAGAGGGGCAAGAAACACGGAAATGACATAGGAAGACAGTATTCCGTTCACACTGGGTGATTTTTTTATTTTTCTCAGGGGGGTTATATAGTGAAGGAGGTGGCAGGGCAGAAGGTCATGGGGAAGGGTGGCATGCAATCTAATTGTGAATGTCTTAGCTGCAGTGTTCCTTTCTATGAGGAAGACAAAGCTATTCCTGGCAACCTAGGGTGAGTCACGTAATTGCTGGTAAATGGCTAACTATAACAGGAGGGAAACAGAGGCCTAGAAACATGGCTAACTCATAAACTGAAAATCGCTAAGCTAACATAGCTAAACTAAAAGGCCAAATACAGGCTTTGGCCCCCAGCAAATCATAGTGTGGACAGCATGGAGCCCCATTCTCTTTGTTGGTCTTTTAAATGTTAAACTTATTCTCCAATGTGCATGATGTGAAGGTGCATTTCCACAGCCTACATGTGAGGGTCAGAGGCAACTCTGTGGAGTTGGTCTCATGCACCTTCATCTGGGTTGTGAGGATTTGACCGAGGTGCTCAGGTTTCCACCACAAGCTCCTTTACCTGTGAACCATCATAGCAGCCTGTATTAGGATTTTTGTAAATTCTCCAAGGACAAGTCTTCACTCTGTCCTTTATCCTCTACTGTGGTAGTCCTCAACCACTGAATCTTGACTGCTTTGGGCATCAAACGACCCTTTTCACAGGAGGCCCCTAAGACCATTGGAAAACACAGGTATTTAAATTACAATAGCAAAATTATAGTTATGAAGTAGCAATAAAAATAATTTTGTTGTTGGGGGTCACCACCACATGAGGAACTGTATCAAAGAGTCACAGCATTAGGAAGGTTGAGGACCACCTCTCTGCCACAAAGCATCGTTTTTCTAACTTATCGAAGATCAGGCACTCTGGATACTGTAATATTTAGCCTTCCCACAGTGTCTGTCTCCTTCTTTGAACACCATGTGACCTAAACTGACTTCAGTTGCTTCCAATATACAAGTTCTGAGATGAACAACGAGTAGCTAAATCTTGAATCTACCAGGTTTGATACACTTGACCCCACTGAACTTAACACTTTATATTGGTGTAAATTCCGCAAGTGAGATGCTACTGCTACGACAAATGATGAGGGCAGACTGGACAGAAAGGAAGCTGACCATTACCCTTCAAAATTAGCTTTATTAAGAAGCAGAGCCTACTGCCCACTGGGGCCGTAATGGACCTTGAGTTGGGCAAGTATTATGAAGAAGCATGTATCTATCACACTACAAAGAGCATAATGGGCCCTTGAGGGAAGGGCTAACCCAGGGACTGTTGATTTTGTGCGTGAGAACACACACACACACAAATTACCAAGCCACACGAGAGATTCCAGGCAGGTACAAGAGCAGAAAAGCAGGAGAGGAGGAGTGATAGACCACAACATGGTATCTCATTTTAAGAGAAGGGGTGGGGTAGGCACGGGTTTACGCAGCCACACCGAGGGGCGTGCCTCCATACGAGGTGCGTCCTGCCTGAGCCACGTTCGGTTCACCACGTGGAGTATCAGGAATACTTACAGGGATGGTTCATCAAGGTACACAGCTTAAATGAAGGATGAAGAGACATGGCCACCATGGACAATATGATGGAGGAACAGGAAAGGGAAGGCCTTCTGAGGAAATCCTCCCAAGGGGAATATTTGGCTTTTGTAAATCTGAGGAGATTAGCAGACAGCCTCTTCTCATGTGATATAGTCTGGCTTACTATGTATGATACTGAATAAGACTGTAAATGTCTTTATCAGCTTCAAAGAAGAAAGCTGGGAGACCACAGCACAGCACAGCACAGCAGGCCTCTTAGCTCTGTCCCTGGAAAGGAGGATTGCTGCAGAGCCACAGCCTGGTTCTGGAGGACAGAGCATTCTAAACCAACGGGTCCTTCCTTGTCTATCAATAGCACATTTCAATGTAAACAAAAGTGTTTTCCATGTCTCAGAAAGCAAATTAGATTATTTTAGTGCTAACCAAGAAAAAGGTAGAAATATATTTTCACGTTTTTATTAGCATATTTTAGTTATATTTAATTAACTGTATTTAATTATACAATCTAATACATTCATCATGGCGGTTTTAGTATGTTTCATTATGACACTTTTTTAAGATTTATTTATTTATTTATTTATTATGTATACAGTATACAGAAGAGGGTACCAGATGTCATCATAGATGGTTGTGAGCCACCATGTGGTTGCTGGGAATTGAACTCAGGACTTCTGGGAGAACAGTCAGTGCTCTTAACCTCTGAGCCATCTCTCCTGCCCCCATTATGATCCTTTCATTCATACATGAAATGTCTTTTGTTCATATTCATCATCCATTCCCCACTCTTTCCCTCCCGCTCATGCTGGTTCTTGTCCTGTAACTGGTGTAGGGTCTAAACAGTCATGTCAGTGTGCTCCTGTGCCTGAGTCTGGGACCCAGTGAGTTTCATTAGGGTGGCTACACCACTGGAGAAAATGTCTCTCCCTCCTCCAAGTCTGCCTATACCTCCTCAGGGAGCAGTGGGGGCTCCACAGCCCCTCCCCTAAACAAAAGTTTATATTACAAAATTTTTACTATATAACCAACAGGTAACTACTACTATAAGCCACAAAGATAACATTAGTCCAGATCGAAATCCTTAGCCAGGACTTCTACCTGATGTCAGTGAGGTCGTCAAACTCACCCCCAGTGTATGAAAAATCTACCATCCCAAACACACATCACTAGTTTAATAAAAATTATAGGTAAATATGGTGATATGTTATATATTTAATAAAACCAGTCTGGAATATCAGAGAAGAGATCCACCCACAATGAAGTCAGGCAGAGGTAGCGCACACCATTAGTCTCATCACTTGGGAGGCAGAGATTGTTCTAGATCTCAGTGAGTTCAAGGGATAACAGAGCAGTGGTAACTCACACTTTTAATCCTAGCTTGGGGATCCAGAGGATCTCTGTGAGTACAAGGCCAAACAGCTAGACATTGATGGCACACACCTTTAATCCCAGCATGGGAAAGACTGAGAGTGGTGACCTACTCCTTTAATCCCATAACTCCAGAGACAGAGATCTTTCTGTGTTTCTGTGAGTTCAAGGCTAACTACCAAATAGTAGTAGTTCATGCCTTTAGTCTTAACCTGAATGGGATACAGTTGGGCGAAGAAGATATTTAAGGCAGGCTTAAGCAGACAGATGAGGCAACAGAATCGAAGAGGACACAGCTGGAATCATTTTAGAAAAGGAAACCACAACTGTGAGAAATGTCCACGAGATTAGTCTATGGGCAAGCCTGTGGTGTGTTTTCTTGATTGGTGTAGGAGGAACCAGCTCACTGTAGGTGGTGGTGTCATCCCTGGGCTGGTGGTCCTGGATGCAATAGGAAAGCAGGCCAAGCTAGTCATGAGGCTAGCCAGTAAGCAGCACTCCTCCATGGCCTCAGTATCAGTTCCTGCCTCCTGCTTGAGTTTCTGTCCTGACCTCACTCAGTGATGAACTTTTATCTAGAAGTAAGATGAAACAAGCCTTGCCTCCTTGAGTTGCTCTTGATTATGGTGTTTCATCAGAACAGAAACCCTGACTGAGACAGTTTCCCATCCTGATTTCACTATGAGGAGGCTAATGGTCAGAGCAGCTCAGAGATGCACGGGGGTCTTTACTCCTAGCTAGTGACAGACTGAAAACCAGCACCAGATCATCCGAGCTTTGCTCTGATAGTTTTAGGACTTAATTTGACAGCTCATTATTTGAACACACATCCCAAAACTACCTTGAATCTCTATGATGTCCTTTTCTTAGGAAATTGGACAGGTTGGAATATCTACTGTACTGTGTGTTGTATATACATGTGTATATGCAGGTGATGTGTGTGCACATGTGTGCAGGCCAGAAATCAATATTAAGTATCTTCCTCAGTCTCCATCTTATTTTTTGAGACAGGGTCTCTCAGTGAATTTGAAGCTTGTCCTTTTGACTAGACTAGCCAATGAGTCCCCAAGATCTGTCTCTGCTCCCCTCCCTCAGTTCTGGAATTAGAGACATATGCTCCCATGGATGTTGGGGATTCAAACTCAGGACCACATGCTTATGCAAGAAGCATTTTACCCACTGAGTCAATTCCTCTGCCTCTACATTTTACCTGTAATAGGACCAAAGCAACTAACACTTACAAATATGTTTAATAAAAGAAATACGTGAAGTAAACACTACTGAGAGAAAGCAAGGCAAAACAATGGAAAGATAGCATGTATCAAGATCTTTGGATATGGGGGCTGGAGAGATGGCTCAGCAGTTAAGAGCACCCTCTGCTCTTCCAGAGGACCCGGGTTCGATTCCCAGCACCCACATGGCAGCTAACAACTGTCTGTAGTTCCAGTTCCAGGCAAAACACCAAGGCAAATAAATAAAGGTTTTTTGTTGTTGTTGTTTTTTTTTTAAAAAAGATCTTTGGATTTATCTACAAAGTCAAAGCAATCTCCATCAAAATCCCAGCCAGCTTTAAAAAAAAGATTTATTTATTATTTATACAGTATACAGAAGGCACCAGATCTCATTGTAGATGACTGTGAGCCACCATGTGGTTGCTGGGAATTGAACTCAGGACAGTGCTCTTAACCTCTGAGCCATCTCTCCAGCTCACCCAGCCAGCTTTTTGGATGAAATTAGAAAACTGTTTCAAAAGTTAATATGAGAATGCAAAGCACCAAAAAAGCCCCAGACAATCTGAGAAGTAAAGTAAGAAACAGAGTTAGAAGATTTACAGTTTCTGATTTGAAAACTAAATAAAGCTTCCTCCAGTTCAGTGGTAGAGCATGGGCTTAGGGGTCCATCTTGGGTATCAAAAGAGACAAAACCCCTTACTATAGAGCTACCATAATTAAAATAATATGATGCTGGCTTAAGCATCAGAACTGAGAAAATCTCCAAAAATCAAATGTACAAATATACATCAGTGCTTGGTTAATTTCTAACCAGACTACCAACACAACCAGGAAAGAAGCAGGTAGCATTACATGCTTTCCTTTGGTGAGATTTGATGCTTGAGTCAGCCATGTATGTAGTTAGCTGTGTCTACAAGACCAAGGTCTACAATAGTCCTGGACAAGGTTCAGGTAAGTTGTCTTGGTTAGCAGTATCTGGTGTTGCCATCATACATCATCCCTTGGAGAAGTTGGAGCAAGGACAATTGGAAGCCATAGCAGTTGGTCTGAAGGCTGCTGGACTGGGCCTCACACTCCTCTTCCAATATGTGAGCTGGATCTGCATCTACCAAGTGATGAAGCACAGCCCTGAGGATGGCAGCTCTTAGTTACCATAACAGGGATGTCGTGGGAACACAGGAATTACAATTGATGATCAAAGTTGGGGCTGGAGAGATGGCTCAGCGGTTAAGAGCACCTTCTGCTCTTCCAGAGGACCCGGGTTTGATTCCCAGCACCCACATGGCAGCTAACAACTGTCTGTAGTTCCAGTTCCAGGCAAAACACCAAGGCAAATAAATAAATAAAGTTTTTTTTTTAAAAAAAAAACAAAACAATTGATGATAAAAGTCAAGGTCCCTTGGAGGATTGCCAAACACTGCAGTAATGACTGGAATGGGATAGGATGTAGATTTGTGAAATGCTGGAAGTATCCTGTGTCTTCATCCAAAGGACGTGTGTATGTGTGTGTATGTGTGTGTATGTGTGTGTATGTGTGTGTGTGTGTGTGTGTGTGTGTGTGTGTGTGTGTGTGTGTGAGTGAGTCTACACTTGGAGGCAAGAACAAAGCATCAAAAATCCTCTACCCCTTTCCACTTACATTCTTTCTTTACTCTTTTTTTGATTTGAGACAGTCTCACTATATAGCCTGTGCAGGGATTAAAATTCCCAGGTTCACTTGCTGTTTTGAAAGAGACTTGCTCACTGAACATGGAGCTCCCTTTTCTTCTGGCTGGAGTAGCGGCCAGCAAACCCCAGCTGTATGTCTGCCTCTCTTCTCCCAATGCTGCTGGTAGAGGCTCGAATGGCCACAGCTGGTACTTGACTGCTGCAAATTCACACTCAGGTCCTCCTGCTTGCACCGTACATGCTCTTATCTGCTGAAGCAACTCCCCAACTCTTCCTCACTAAAAGAAGTTACCACATTCCCGAAACAAAGATGGTTCGGTGTCCTTGGCACTTGAGTGCTCCAGACTGAATTGTGTTCTCAAGAAAATATATCAAAGTCCTAATCCCCAGGATCCAGGAATGTGACCTTATTTAGAAATGGGACTTTGTATCGGTTGAGTTGAAGTCACCCTGGACTCATGCTGTCATCCAATGACTCACACAATTTAATTTGGACCCAGACAACATGATGCAGCAGTGGAGGCACAAACTGGCATTGTGCTGCCAGAAGTCAGGGAATGCCTGTGGCCATCAGAGCTACAGAAACAGTGGGTTCCTGCCCTAGAGTCCTCAGAAAGGGAGAGGCCCAGGTGATGCCTTCATCTCCACCCTGTGACCAGCACTCTGGGAGAATCGGCCCCTGTGGACTGGAGACACCCAGTCTGTCACTGTTGGAGACACCCTGGGAAAACAGCACAGAGGTGCCTGCTTGCAAGAGGGGAGGAGCAGCTCCAATGCCCTCAGGATTACCTCAGAGGGTGTAGGCTTGCAGTTGTTTTTTTAAGTTGTCTTTTCTATGTGTGTTATTCCTTAAAGAATGCCTCTTAACCCCAGTGCTGTGGCCTACACACAGTCCACTACACAGGGAGGTTGCCCCAGGAGGACTAGAAGGTCAAGGGCAGGGTTTCACAGGACTCACTGGGAAGCCCAAACTAGCCTCAAGTTCTGTGACTTGTCTTCCTTGCCCCCTCCCAAGAACTAGAGTCCCAGACAGGAACCACTGCATCAGCTTCCTTTTATCTTAACTTTTTATTTGATGCTTCTCAAATTATAGTAGTCAGATATTCTCTTTCTAAAATATATTCAACATCAAGACAGGAATTTCAAGCTGGCAGTGGTGACACATGCCTTTAAACTCACCACCGGTGGATCTCTGTGAGTTTGAGGCCAGCTTGGTCTACAGAGCTACTTCCAGGACAGCCATGGTAAAACAGTTAGACTCTGTCTGAAAAAAAATTTGAATTTTGGATGATTTTTATAAACATCTTAGGTAATCTTTGAGACTCACATGGGCAAGTGGGGGTCAGAGGAGAACCTGTGAGAGATGGTTCTTTCCCTCCTCCATCTCTGGATCCTGGGGATGGAATGTGGTCCTAGGGCTTGGCAGCAATCTGCTAGCCCCAACCACCTTCCTTCTGGGGCTCCGGGTGTATCTGGCCTTATCCATGGGATCTGGGGACAAAGTCAAGTCCACATGCTTGCACTTTGTCACTTGTGTCACCTCTCCAGGACCTGAAAAAGTATTTAATACTCATCTGAAGTTCAAAACTGCCTGGTACTGTCCGTACCCACCCTGCCATGCTCTTTTAGTGGATTGTACCATGGCTGCTCTGGCCCTTCCTACAGATCCCTGCCCAGATCACTTTCCCAATCATTCTACTTAATACAGTACCCCACATTTATTTTTTCCATTTTTTTTCTGCCCTCTTCAACTCCCAACAGAGGTCCTCATTTATTTTTTGGCATCTATCTCTAACAATGAGGAAATCTCACCAAGGCAGAGATTTGACAACAGTGTTGATCACTGACTCCTAAATGCCTAGACTAGTACCCACATGTAGCAGGTGTTCTACAAACACATGTTGAATGAATGGGTGCATAAATGAGTAAGTAAAGCCACACTGCTTCCTCCCTCAGAAAGAACTGTGTCTAGCTCATTCTGGGGCAGACAGGAAAAGCAAGCCATAGACCTTGGTGGAGCCTGAAGAACCAGTCATTGCCATTTTTCCATCTAACACACTCAGTCCTAGAGTATTAGGTAAACAGTTCACCACAGTTCCTGGAGCCAGAAGGAGTTCACAGTCATTCACAAATGACAGAAAGCTGGACAGGTCATCCTACTGACAGAGTGCTTGCCTCCCATTCGTGAAGCCCTGGGTTCCATCCCCATCAGTGATATAGCCTGGCCAGTAAACGTGCTTGCCACCAGGATTGATTATCAGTTCAATTTCTGGAAACATGCATGATAAAAGAAGAGAATTCCAGCAGGCTGACCTCTGCATAAATACAATCAGTTAATAAATGTTAGTAGAAACCCATGTCCAGAGTGGAATCAGAGGTGAGCAGATTCCAGATCCAGGGCTGACCATCTCAAGAATCCCTTTCCTGGGTGGGGTCGCAGCCAAGGTTCTGACAGGCCCTAGGCTTTAGCTGGGAGGGGCCTAGCTCAGGGACTCCTAACAGAAGGGAACCTCCCATAGCTGGGCCCTGCCTCCAGGGAGAACTGCCTCATTAGAGACAGATTGAAGCCTTCAGAACCATGTTCAGAGCAGAGTCAGAGATTGTGCAGACCCCTTGATCAGAACAGACAGGAGACACACAAGCTCTCTAACTGACTAGGAGCTGACTAAGTGTGAACCACTGAAGCCATGGGCAGATGCCAGTGCAAGAATACATATAGCAATATAAAGAACAACAAGGCAACACCAGAAGAAACTGATGGTTTTACAACTACAAGACCTGAACAGAGCAATGAAGAGGAATCAGAAGGAAACAACAGCAAAACATCTTTGTGAAGATTATAGAAGCCTTAAAAGAGGATATAAAAAATTCCCTTAAAGAGATAGAAGAAAATACAAACAAAAAATTGGAAGAGATGAACAAATTCTTGAAAGAAAACAAAACCAAGAAAAGGAAAACCAAAAAAATGAAAGAAAGATTCCAGGAGCTAAAAATTGAAAGAGAAGCAATAAAAAAGGCACAAAATGAGGCAAAGGTGGAAATAGAAAAGCTAAGAAAAGAGCTGGAACCACAGATTCAAGCATAACCAACAGAATCCAAGAGATGGAAGATAGAATTTCTGGAGTGGAAGACTCAATAGCAGAAATAGATACATCAGTCAAAGAAAACACGTAAACCAAAAAAGCTACAACACAAAATATTCAGGAAATGTGGGACACCATGAAAAGACCTAACCTGAGAATAATAGGAATAGAAGAATGAGAAGAACACCAACTCAAAGGCACAGATAATGTATTCAATAAAATCATAGAAGAAAAATTTCCCAACCTAAAGAAGGAAATGCATATAAAGATACAAGAAGCTTACAGGACATCAAATAGATTTGACCCCCCAAAAAAATGTTTGCTCGCCACATAATAATCAAGCCACAAGGGGCTGGAGGATGGCCCAATGGTTAAGAGCACTGACTGTTCTTCCAGAGGACCTGAGTTCAATTCCCAACATCCACATGGTAGCTAACAACTGTCTGTAACTCAAAGATCTGACACCCTCACACAGTTATACATGCAGGTAAAACATCAATTCACATAAAATAAAAATAAATATTTAAACAAAACAAAACAAAACAATAATCAAGCCACAAAACATACAGAACGAAGAAAAAAAATTTAAGAGCTGCAAAAGAAATGGGCAGACTCATCAGAATAACACCTTACTATTCAGTGGAAACAATGAAAGCAAGAAGGTCCTGGTCAGAAGTTATACAGACACTAAAAGAGCATGGCTGCTAACCTAGACTATTACACCCAGCATAAGGATCCCAAATACACCCATGAAACCACAAACAATCGATAATCCCACAGAAGAAAAGCTCAAAGAAAAGAAATATGTACAAGCTACCACCAAAAATTACACACCAAAAATTACAGGAAATATCAATCAGTGGTCACTAACATCCCTTAATATCAACGGACTCAACTCACCTATAAAATGACACACCCTAACACGATGGATACAAAAACAGAAGCCGTCCTTCTGCTACATACAAGAAACACACTTCAACCTTAAAAACGACACAAGCTCAGAGTAAAGGATTGAGAAAAGATTTTCCAATCAAATGGCCCTAAGAAACAAGTTGAGGTTGTTATCCTAATATCTAAAAAAGTAGACTTCAAACTAAAATCAATTAAAAGAGACCAGGATGGACATTAATTATTCATATCAGGAAAAATCGATCAAGATGAGATTTCAATCCTGAATATTTATACCCATAATATAAGAGCATCCACTATGTAAAAGAAATACTACAAAAGCTCAAATCCCACATCAATTCTCACACCTTAATAGTGGGAGACTTCAATACCTCAGTTTCACCCCTGGATAGGTCAACCAGACAGAGACTCAACAGAGAAATAAGGAGTCTAATAGAGATTATGATGCAAATGGATTTAATAGATATTTACAGAAGCTTCCACCCAAATGCAAAGGAATATACATATTTCAATGTACCACATAATTAGTCATAAAGTAAATATCAATAGATACCAAAAAATGGAAATAATCCCTTGTATCATATCAGACGGCTTCAGTGCAGAATCCTACCAGACATTCAAAGAAGAGCTAATACCAATACTCCTCAAACTGTTTCATACAGTAGAAACTGAAGGAATATTGCCAAACACTTTTTTAAAAAGATTTATTTATTTATTATGTATACAGTATACAGAAGAGGGCACCAGATCTCATCATAGGTGATTGTGAGCCACCATGTGGTTGCCAGGTATCAAGCTTAATGGAGAAAAACTCAAAGCAATCCCACTAAAATCAGGAACTAGACAAGGATGTCCTCTCTCCCCTTATCTATTCAATATAGTTCTTGAAGTTTTAGCTAAAGCAATAAGGGAATGAAAAGAGATTAAGGGGATACAAATTGGAAAAGAAGAAGTGAAGCTATCTCTATTTGCAGATGATTTGATTGTATACATAAGTGACCCACAAAATTCTTCCAAGGAACTGCTACGGCTGATAAACACCTTCAGCAATATAGCAGGATAGAAGATTAACTCAAAGAAATCAGTAGCCCTTCTATACACTAAAGATAGAAGAGCTGAAAAAGAAATAAGGGAAACATTACCCTTCATAATAGCTGCAAATAGTATTAAATACCTTGGAGTAACTATAACCAAAGAAGTAACAGACCTATTTGACAAAAATTTTAAATCATTGAAGAAAGAAATAGGAGAGGATATCAGAAAATGGAAAGCTCTCCCATGTTCCTGGATTGGTAGGATCAACATAGTAAAAATGGCAATTCTACCAAAGGCAATCTACTGATTCAATGCACTGCCCATCAAAATCCCAACACAATATTTTTTGGACCTAGAAAGAACAATACTCAATTTCATTTGGAATAACAGGAAAGCCAGGATTGTCAAAACAATTTTACTCAACAAAAGAACCTCAGGAGGTATCACCATCCCTGACTTCAAGCTATACTATAGAGCAACAGTAATAAAAACAGCCTGGTACTGGCATAAAAACAGACTTGTGGATCAATGGAATTGAATTGAGGATCCCGACATTAACCCAAAAACCTATGAACACCTGATCTTTGACAAAGAGGCCCAAAATACTCAATGGAAAAAAGATAGTATCTTTAACAAATGATGTTGGCATTGCTGGATGGTAGTATGTAGAAAAATGCAAATATATCCAAGCCTATCACCCTGCACAAAACTCAAATTCAAGTGGATCAAAGTCCTCAATATCCCTAAGGATCTAGCAATACCACTACTGGACACTCCAAAGGCATTAGCTCAACTATGTTCATAGCAGCATTATTTGTAATAGCAAGAACTTGGAAACAAACTAGATGCCCATCAACTGAAGAATGGATTAACAAACTGTGGTACATCTATCTACACAATGGAGTACTACTCAGCAGTAAAAAAAAATATGATATCCTAAAATTTGCAGGCAAATGGATGGATTTGGAGAATATCCAGACCCAGAAAGATAAGTAGGGGATGTACTCACTCATTAGTGGACTTTAAACAAAAAGCAAAGTATTCCCAAGCTGCAAACCACAACCACTGAACAGCTTGGGATCTGAAGCATCTTGGACCAGCACCTTGGAGCCCATTCCCTCCAGAGGGACACCTGACCCAGTGTTGATTTTGGGATGAGGAAAGTGTATCTGCCTAGAGTGGATGCTGAACTAAGCCACCTTGGGACCTTGGGACCTCCTGCCCTTGCTGGGGAGGAGATAAGGAGAAGGGGAAAAGAGAGTGACTGGGAGGGGCAGGAGGGGGAAGGGAGCTTGAACAAGGGGATACATGGATAAAAAATGAATACATAAAAAAGAGTGAGGTGTTGAAGTCTCCCACTATAAGTGTGTGGGGTTTGATGTGTGATTTAAGCTATAGTAAATTTTCCTTTACATATGTGATTGTTGTTATATTTGGAACATAAATGCTCACAATCTTAATAAATTTTCTTCTGAGATGAAAAAAAATAAAAACAATAAATGTGAGTCACCGTGTGGTTGTTGGAAATTGAACTCCGGACCTCTGGAAGAACAGTCAGTACTCTCAACCCCTGAGCCATCTCTCCAGATCTCAGTTAATAAATGTAATAAAAAAATTAAAGGTCATCATAGTGCACACTTGTAATCCAGGTGTACTGGAGGTGGGAAGATCAGAAGTTCAAACCATCCTTCCCTACACACTGAGATTAAAGCCAGCTTGGGCCAAATGAGACTCTGCTTTAAGAAAATAGAAAAAAAATAAAGGCAGGTATTATGGCACACTCCTTTAATCCTAGCAATTGGGAGGCTGAGGCAGGTGGATCTCCAAATTGAGGCCAGCCTTTTAGAGTAAAAAGTCCTAACTAACTTCCAGGTTTTGAAAATCCAACAAACCCTGAGCTTGAAATATCACCAATTTCTGAGCTGGACTGAAGCTCAAGACTTGACATACCACCAGTCCTCACCCTGGACCACCCCCCCACCACACACACCAAGAAACCCTAAAGTGTGCCTTTGTGGTATTCCTTGGCTCCGGACTGCCAAGACACTCTTCCCTTAAGAGCTGCAACATTTCCATGGAGGAGACCTTTCTCCTCAGAACTGTAGCACTTTTAATCCTGATGTACAGAGTGAGTTTCAGGACAGCCAGGGGTCCACAAAGAAACTGCTTCAAAAACAAAACAAAACAAACAAACCAGAGACAGAAAGATGGCACAATGGCTCAGCTGTTACGAGCATGCATTATTTTTTCAGAGCATCAGAGTTCAATTCCAAGAACCATCTCCTGGTGTCTCATAACTGCCTGTTCCAGGCAGAGAGACCTAACACTTACAGCCTCCTCAGACGCCTCCACTCACGTGCATACTCACATACAAGTACACATGTCCATACACTTGATTAAAAATAAAATGAATTGAGGCTAGATAGATGGCTCAGCTGTTAAGAGCACTTGTTATTCTTGCAGAGGCCCCGAGTGTGGTTCCCAGCACCCACGTTAGGTGGAATCACCTCCTGTGACCCTAGCTCCAGGGAAGGTAATGCTTTCTTATGGCCTCTGAGGGCGCTGCACTCACATTTATAAACCCACACTCAGATACACACAAAATTCATAATGTTTAAAGGGAAGGATGGAGAGATGGCTCATTGGTTAAGAACATGCATACCCTTCCAGAGGACCTGGGTTTGGCTACCAACACCCACTTGGCAACTCACAACTATTCTTAACTCCAGTCCAGGGGATCCAGTGTCTACTCCTGGCCTCTGGAAGTACCAGGCATGCACATGATACATATACATACATGAGAGCAAAATCAGTTATACACATAAGAAGGAGGGAGGAATGGGGAGGATAAAGAGAGAGAGAGAGAGCAAGGAGATCTGGCTAGAGTGAAGAGGGCTAGTGCCCAGGCAGCTTGGCGTGTAATGCCCTTATTCTACTGGACTAGCTGTCTGGACCCCAATCTGGTTTAATTCTATGTCCTGATCTCAGTGCTGGAGATGAAACAAAAGCTCAACAGGGAACAGGTCAAGGGTTCTATCATCCAGAAACTCAATTATATTTCCCTTTCATTTTATTTTTCAATTTAATACTATAGTATTAAGAATGAGACTCAGAGCCTATTATTGGGGGAAGGCTGAAATATCAGAGAGAGGAAGCACCACAGTCAATTCTCACCCAGCTGTCTTGCAACTTCCTCAGCCTCGGTCCTGGTCACTTTTACCACTTCTGTCTCTGCTGGTTTCTATGAGTCCTTATAAACCCTGTCCCATCCAGGTCAGGATTAAAGGCGTGGAGCCTTGAACTCACAGAAACAAAAGAAATTCTGTCTCTGGAGTTATGGGATCAAGGGTGGAGGTCACCACTCCTGGTTTTCCCTGTGCTGGGATCAAAGGTGTGTGTGACTGACTCAGCTGTTAATCTTTGTATTCAAGGTTTAAGAATTTCCTGAGCTATCTGCCTTGGATTTGACTGGGTGCTCTCTTCCCAATATTCAGGTTTTATTGAATATGTAATATATATCCAAATATTATTTGTGTGTGTGTGTGTGTGTGTGTGTATGTGTGTGTGCGCGCGCGCGTGTGTGGTTTGGAATTTGGCGAATCCTCCTGACTCAGCTTCCTCACTCTGAGGATGACAGATGTGTGTCACCTGCCCCTCCTCCTACTTCTAAGCAAGATCTCCAGTCCAAACCAACAATATCATTGACTGGCATATCTAACTGGCTTGTCCTTGGTTTTCCAGTTTTTAACATGATCTGGTATAACAGACAATTTATATACTACTACACACAAAAATAGAAAAGAGTAAAACGTCCCCTGTCCTCTCCTACAAGGATGGCTGGCACTGAAGTGCCTCTTCATCCTGTGGTGGTTAGTATTAAGTGATGACTAATTGTATGTTTAAAAGTTTATATTTTCTGTGCTTAAGAGAACTACCAAGTGAAATTGGACTTCCCAATGTTAAGGGCTGTTAAGGGTTGATGTTTGTAATTGCCCGGTCTTGTACAATTTTAACAAAACTATTGTTCATGTAAGGCAGAAGTCATAAGGTCAACTGCTGTTTCTGCCTCTGTAAACAAAGGCTTATTTTTTTCAGGAGATGACTGTCTGCTTGAACTATAAGAAAATGTAACTTTGTTTGTGTTGTGCCCTGGTCAAACGACCTCCAAAGAGACCACCAGAGACGTGAACTCCCAAATGCAAAAGCAAGGTTTATTAAAAAATGTAAGTCTGGACAAGGACCTCAGTTTGGCACACAGTCATGGCAGTGGCTGGAAGAGGTACCTGCCCCTTGGCAAGCTGGGCTTTTAAAGGCAAAACCCACAAGGTTATACACCAATTAGGGGTCTTAGTACAGATACAATTCTGAATAGCTCATTTTGGAAAGGACTTTCCAGAGTTCCTCTGTTATATCTCAGCTGGCTGTTTGTCAAACCTTCTTCCCTAGACTATCTCCTGGGTTGGATATCAAATGACCCCAGGATATCTCCATGGGTTGCCTTTACAAACCTGACTGAGATGTCTGGGCACTAACATTTGGGAATTTTGAGTCCTGGCTGTGAGCCTGGCTGCATGAATAAAAGCCGGTCCAAGGTCCTTCAGATCCCAAGCTGTTCAGTGGTTATGGTTTGCAGCTTGGGAATGCTTTGCTTTTTGTTTAAAGTCCACTAATGAGTAAGTACATCCCCTGCTTATCTCTCTGTGTTTGAGATACCTCGATCAGGAGGATATTCTCCAAATCTATCCATTTGCCTGCAAATTTTAGGATATCATTTTTTTCTTACTGCTGAGTAGTACTCCATTGTACTATTGTACATTGTACATATTGTACCACAGTTTGTAGATGTACCACAGTTTGTTAATCCATTCTTCAGCTGAGGGGCATCTAGGTTGCTTCCAGGTTCTTGCTATTGACTCTCCCTTCTATTACGGGACATTTTACCTTTCTTCCATTCTTTATGTCTGACTTGTTCCGTGTCTCCCTGGCTCCTCCCTCAAGTGCCTAGGATCATCCACAGTTCCTCTTTTTTCCTCAGAAATCCCACCTACCTCTCCTGCCTGGCTATTAACCATACAGCTTTTTAATTACACCAATCACAGCCACACATCTTTCCACAGTGTACAAACACTGTGCAACATCAGATCACCTAATAAACTAAACAGAGCCGGAGAGATAGCCTAGTAGCTAAGCAAGCCTGCTAGCTGCTCTGAAAGAAGGTTGAAGTTCAGTTCTGTGCTGGCTTGAATCTGATGTTCCCTGACAGTCTTTGATATTTGAATCCTTGATTCCTGATTGGTGGTGCTGTTTCAAGGTTTAAGGAGTGTGGCTTATTGAAGGGAATGTAAACTGGAACCATAATCCAAATAAATTATTATTTTTTTTACTTTAGTATGTGCATCTTTTCTCTTTTTTTATTATGAATAACGTCTCATGTTTTATCAAATCCTTCCTTCCTTCTATAATGTCTCTTGGTCACGATGTTTTACCATAGCAATAGAAGAGCAGTTAAGACCGTTCCTAGAACTCATGGAAAGGGGTTCACATCTCCCTGTATTTCCGGCTACAGGGGATCTGACACACCCTTTTGACCTCTGATGGTACACACTCACGTAGACACACAGAAACATAAACAATAAAATAAATCTAGTAAAAACAAAACAAACAAACTCAGTGGCACACACCTTTAATCCCAGCACTTGGAGGCAGAGGCAGGCAGGTCTTTGTGAGTTCAAGGCCAGCCTGGTCTACAGAGTAAGTCCAGGACAGCCAGGGCTCTCTCCCACACTGCATGCTGTGTCCTCCTAGTCCTGGGGGGGACAACTGTGGCTTTGATTCCTAAATGACTTCATGACGAGCATCTCCAGAGGAGGAACAGCCTGTACCGAGGAAGTGACAAGGCGGGGACAGGAGAGAAGACAAAAGGGACCAATGTCACTTGGCAAATGCCACCCAGCAGCCAAAGTCTCCAGTGGGCCAGGGCTTCACAAGGCTCCACACAGCCCTGGGGCAGTTAACAGATGCTGAGAGAGGGAAAGACGTTTTCTTCAGTGGTAAAGCCACTGGGAAGATGCCATGTTCCTGTAAGGAACCTCATGAAACATTGTTACACACACTGACACACATTGACACACACATGCATAACACACACACCCTTACCACACACACACAGGCATGCACACAGCATGAAAATAATAAAAGGCTACCTAAGAAGAGGAAGGAACTATTGAGGATTAATACATTTTCTTTTTTTAAAAAAGATTTATTTATTTAATATTTGCTATTTTTATATAATTTATTATTTAATATTTAAAAATATTTGTAAATATTTTATTTATTATCAGTGTACAGAAGAGGGTACCAGATGTCATCATAGATGGTTATGAACCACCATGTGGTTGCTGGGAATTGAACTCAGAACCTCCGGAAGAACAGTCAGTGCTCTTAACCTCTGAGCCATCTCTCCAGCCCCAATAGATTAATTTTCTAAATTTATTAATCTGGGAGACACATTGGCCAGAAAGCTTGGTCAAAATCTCAAGACTGGGGTCTCTATTGTAGGTATCCTGGGCCATGAGAAGGGGTCATTAATACATAATGAGTGGAAGAAGGTGGGAGGTGCTAAGGAAGGAAGTGCCCAAGTGAACACCAGGAAGAAAGGCAAGGCCTCTTGTGGCTTTCCAGGAAGTTTCTAAAGGCAGCAAAATCCATGTCACCACGTCACTTAATGCTCAGCCAGACAAGGTGTCAGCAGCAGCCAGGCTCATGCCTGGGGTGGGCAGCAAAGGCAAACCGCTTTCACAGGCAGAGTTCAGGTAGAGAACTCATGGAGTGTGAAGGTGCTGGAACACAGACCAAGGTGAGCGGGACATGGCAGGGAGAAGAGAGGAAGGTCACCGGAGGGCACCTGTGCTAGAAGCAAAGCCGAAGTCCCACCCTGGACCAAACAAATCACATCTTCTCTTGTGTGTACATGGTGAAGCTCGGCATGTTGATTTCCCACCTAAGGGGCTTACCTTAGTTAAGGTCTCTGTCATTGTGTTAACCATGACCAAAAGCAACTTGGGGAGGAAAGGATTTATTTCAGTATACAGTTCCATATCACAGTCCATCATCAAAGGGTGTCAGAGCAGAACATGGAGGGAAGAACTGACCCAGGGGCCCTGCAGGGATGGTGCTCACTGACTTGCTCTCCGCAGCTTGCCTAGCCTGCTTTCTTACAGCACCCAGGACCACCAGCATGAGCAGCACCACCATGGTGAGCTAGGTCTGCCCACATCAATCATCAGTCAAGAATATGTGCTACAGTCTTGCCCATGGGCCAGCCTAATGAGAGTATTTTCTTAACTGAGGTTTTCTCTTCCCGTAGGACTCTAGTGTAAAGTTGACATGAAACTAGGCATCATAGTGGCTGAAGAAATACTTGGTACCTAAGCTGGAGGACCAGGGTTCAGATCCTTAGAATGCATTTAAGGGGGGGCTGGAGAGATGGCTCAGCAGCTAAGAGCACCGTCTGCTCTTCCAGAGGACCCAGGTTCGATTCCCAGCACCCACATGGCAGCTAACAACTGTCTGTAGTTCCAGTTCCAGGCAAACACCAAGGCAGATAAATAAAAATAAATAAATAAAGTTAAAAAAATATGAAAAAAAAAGAATGCATTTAAGGGCAAGTAGATGTAGTGGCAATTTTATAATCCCAGTCAGTGGGAGGCAAAGAGAGGAAAATTCCAGTTAGCCAGACTAGCCAAAATTGCCTCAGTATACAAGATTAAGAGCAATCCAAGAAGACACTGGATATCAACATTAAGTTTCTACATGTATGTGCACACATGTAAACCCATTTCACATATGAACCCACACACATGCACACCCATACACTCACATGCAAACCATATACATACATCTATATGCAAAATGTTTCTGTCTGAATCCTTACTCACTTATAGTACATCTACACTATTGACCCCAAGTTCAATTCAAGTGCTGGACTATGACCTACACCAAAGGATGAGTATACTATTTTTTTTGTATTTATTTCCTAAAGATTTAAAAATTTTTATCTTATGTACACATTTTTTGCCTGCATATGTATCCGTGCACCACTTGTGTATCTGTTATTTTGAGAGGCCAGAATAGCGGGCATTGGAATCCCTGGGTCTGGAGTTACAGACACTTGTGAGCTGCCACGTGAGTGCTGTGGTCAAACCCAGGTCCTGGAAGGGCAGCCAGGGCTCTTAATCACTGAGTCATCTCCTCATTCTATACTACCCCACAAGTCTGTTTTCTAAGAAGTTGGACTAGAGGTTAGAAACTAGAGGCTCAGTGGTGCAGAGCACTCCTGCTCCTGTATAGGACCTGGGTTCAATTCCCAGCACCTACATAGTGGCTCAGAACCATCTCTACTTCCAGTTCCGGGGGGGGGGGGCGGCAATGCCATCTTTTGATCTCTAAAGGTACTAGACATGCACATGGCAGACATGCGTACTCACACACAACACTCACACAGTTTTTAAAAAAAATCTAAACTAAAAAGACCAGTCTACTAGGTGGGAATGTATTCTAATATTTTCCTGAATAGGAATGTAGCCAAACTGCCTGAAGCATTGGTGTTCATACCGATAGCCATAGACTAGTGTGGCTCTCAGCCCAAGTCAGAAAGCTTCTTTTTGCTACCAGTGATGATTAGTGTTGAGAGTCATAGCTGATCAAAGTCTGAGAATAAGTGACTCTTGGTTGCTTGGCTCTAAAAGTAGTATCTATATTACCCTTCAAGGCTCAGAGAACATACAGTTGGGGGGGCGGGGCAGAAAGCCTGTGATAGCCAGAAGATGTTGGGGGCACTGAGAACACTGTCTTCTAGCTAAGGCATGGCTACTGCACTCATGAACTCACAGGAGCTGTGGTTACCTGCACAAGTCCCCACACAATCCTTTCACAACCATCCCACACACAATCCCCTTACCAAACACACACTCACTTCACACACACAATCCCCCCACTTCACACACACCGCCCTCCCCCCCCACAATTTCCCCCACACCCACAACCCAGTCCCACATCCACACCCACACCCACAGACAGGAAAGGAGGAAGGGACGGACGAGGGGGAAAGAAGCAAAGGGCCAGTGGGAATGGGAAGGTCGTGTGATTACAATGCAGCGTATACATGTATAAAATGGTCAGACTTTTAAAAATTGATAATTAAAAACAACGGAGGACCAGAGAGATGACCCATCAGTTAGGAGCCTGTTGCTCTTGCACATGACCTAAGTTCTGCTCCAGCACCCATGGTGGCTCACAACCATGTAACTCCAGCTTCAGGGGATCTGATGCCCACTTTGGACCTCTGTTGTCACCAGGCATATACATGGTGCATATACACATGCACAGGCAAAATATTTAAGCACCTAAAATTAAATACATCTAAAATAATTCAAGATAAATAATGGAGCATAGATTGCAGAGATGGCTTGGAGGTTGTCCTAGGGTGTCTGGTGCTGTGATAAATCACCACCACTAAAGCAACACGGTGAGAAAAGAGCTTATTTTGCTCATGTGTTAACAGTCCATTGAGGAAAAAGTCAAGACAGGAGCTTCAGCATGGCAGGAACAGAGATGCAGGAGCGGATGCAGAGGCTGTGGAGGGGTGCTGCATACAGATCCGCTCAACCTGGTTTCTTATTGGAACCCAGGACCATCAGCCCATTGCTGTCATGGTCTAACCCTCTGAAAAACTACACAAGCCCCAAATGAAATGCTTTCTTTCATAAGCTGCCTTAGTTACAGTGTCTCTTCACAGCAGCAGGACAGTAACTAAGGTAGTAATGCATACGTGCCTGAAATGCAAGTACTTGGGAGGTGGACCTAGAAGAGTCAGGAGGTCATGACTAGCTTGAGACAGGAACTGATTATTGAAACCTTGTCTTTAAGAAAGAAAGAAAGGGGCTGGAGAGATGGCTCAGCGGTTAAGAGCACTGGCTGATCTTCTGGAGGACCTGAATTCAATTCCCAGCATCCACATGGCAGCTAACAACTGTCTGTAATTCCAAGATCTGACACCCTTACACAGTTATACATGCAGGCAAAACACTAATTAACATTTAAAAAAAGAAAGAAAGAAAATAAAAAAGGTTGAGATGGTAAACTCAGGTACTGTTTACTATAGTGAAAGATGTCCAGAAAAGTGATGTGAGGTCAGAGGGAGGGATGGATGAAGATTTGATGCTACCTGGTGGACAGGAAGCAGAAAGGATGAGGCTGGTGCTGGAGATCCACAGTACCACACTTTTTGTCTGCTTGTTCGTATGCATGAGAGTGTGGGATATATAATATGCATTTGTGTTGACATATATGAGTGTGTGTATGTGTGTGTGTGTTTAAGATGGGGACCAGATGTAGATGTCAGATGTCTTCCTCAATCACTCTCTACCTTAGTTTTACATTTATTTATTTTTAGATTTTATTTATTTTTATTTTATGTGTATGAGTGATTGCTTATACAATGTGTGTATATGTGTGTCTGAGCATCAAGTGCAAACAGTGTCTGTCCAAGCCAAGAAAGGGCATGGGGCCCGCTGGGACTGGAGTAACAAAGGCTGTGAGCTGAAATGCAGGTCCTAGAAATAGAACGTGGGTCCTCTGGAAAAGCAGCCAATGTGGAGACACATTTCCAGTGTCATCAATTTATTTTACTCTCTCTCTCTCTCTCTCTCTCTCTCTCTCTCTCTCTCTCTTTCTCTCTCTCTCTCTCTCTCTCTGTGTGTGTGTGTGTGTGTGTGTGTGTGTGCGTGTGTGATGGGGGATACACAAGTGCTACCACATATTCATGGAGGTCATAGGACACCTTTGAGAAATTGCTTCTCTCCTTCCAATTTTATATGTGCTCAAGGATTGAATTCATGTCACCAGGCTTGTGAGGCAAGTGTTTTTATTAGCTGAGCCCTTATATTTTGAGACAGGATCTCTCACTGAAACTGACGCCATCAACTTACCCAGATAGAGTATCTGGCCAGCAAACCCAGAGATGTTTCAATGTATGTCTCCCCAGCTTTGGGATGCAAGGCACACACTGCTGTGCTATACTTTTATGTGGGTGCTGTGGATCTGAGCTCTGGTCCTCAAATTTATGCAGAAAGCACTTTATTGAGCCACATCCCCAGGCCTCAGTGATACAGCCCTTAATGAAAGTCCATTTACTTGCCAGTCATATCACTCCGCCTCCCCCAGCATGCTCTCAGGTTTACTTCTCAGCTCAGCTAATAGCTTTGGCTAGGAAGGGACACCAGGCCTCTGTGTCCCACTGTGCGCAGCAGTAGTAGGGTGCTGAGACAATATCTCACCATTTGGCTGTGGACAGGTGAGTCTGAAGAAGCTGAGAAACCAGGAGAGGAGCAGAGGGGCTGCGGTGAGATCCTGGGGGACCATGAGCATGGCCGGGCCCTCAGGAAGGATTACAGAAGAAATGGAGAATAGAAGGTGCCTTCTGGAAGAGAAGCACTGATGCTCCCATGCCAGGGGAGCTGTGGACGGCAGCAGTTTCTCTGGAAGAAGTGTCCACCACAAGGCCCCAGAGTGAGACTGTGGCCCTGCCTTTGGCCTGCCCAGCAGATGACTAGGAAGCCAGGAAGCCTGTATCTGCCACGAAGGGAGGGGCCAGCTCAAAGTGACCTCAGTCAGTCTATGTGAGGCCGGCTCCTCGGCTCCCTGACAACACTCTGAGCTGCGCTGGCAGCGAGGAACCATGTGAGAGGGAAGGTGCACCCTGGACTTCCCAGGATACGGCAGAAGCAAAATGCAGCCACACACAGCTGATGCAAGAAACCTCAAGATGAGGCAGGGCCTCCTTGGGTCAAGATGCAGGGGTCACTGCATAGCTCCAAGAAGGATAAAAATCAGTACAGGTTCTTGAAGAGAAAGTCACTTCCTGACTCTAAATAAGAGGAACATCCAGGAGTGACTAACCAGAGACTTCTGCCAATTGATTTGGAGACTGGGAAAGGTCCCAGAGTTATTAATAAACTCAGTGTTCTGGGAACTGATTTCATCCACCAGACAAAGGAATTAAACGCTGCTGTTGAAGACAAAGTGGTTTCTGCCAGAGCCCTCCCAGTAAGTGGACATTTTATCCCTAGAGTTGATGGGTCCCTGACAAATCTGGTGACCATGATATCGTCGTGTTCTCCGCCCCCCACCATGGTTCTCATGTATTTCAAGTTAGTGTCAAAGTCAAACTTTCTATGTATCTGCAGATGACCTTGGACTCCAATCTTCTGTCCTGTGTGCTGGGATCAAAGCTGTGCCATCATGCCTCATTCCGGGTTTATGGGGGGGGGGGGCTGCATGCCTCAGCTCTTTCTTAAAGACATGATCTCAGGCTGGAGAGCACTGACTGTTCTTCCAGAGGTCCGGAGTCCAATTACCAGCAACCACAAGGTGACTCACAACCATCTATAATGAGATCCGGTGCCCTCTTCTGGCCTGCAGGCATACATGCAGACAGAACACTGTACATAATCAAAGAAATCTTCAAAACAAAACAAAACAGGATCTCACTCTTCACAGCCCTGGCTAATCCTCCAGCCTCTACCTCCTTTGTTCTGGAATTGTAGGCACATACCACCACTCATCTTGTGGTATACAGCCTTCAGGCAGTCGTTGAGCAGAGCAGAACTCTGTCCTCTGAGTATAGTATAGTACTGGTCCTCTTGAAATCAGAGCAGCTGACCTTCACAGCTTGGGCTGGCTAACATGCTTTCACAAGAGGTTGTGAGGACTCACAGTAAGCAGTAGGGTGAAGTGTGGCTAACAAGGCACCACTCCCTTTCAGGTACTTGAATAGACAGCAGTTGTTTGGGGAGAGCATCTTCTTAGGTGGTTTAGGTGTCTGCCAGCTGTTCATGCACCTGTAAATGGTCTAAATTACATCAACTGTTCCAATAAGCTAGACTTGAGTAGAATTGTCTCTTTGCTCTGTGCTAAATGCCTGACAGAACTAAAGGTTTGTCTGGGAGAGCCAGTGTCCTTGCTATGGATAAGACTTGAAAAGCTAAACCATCTGTGGGTGAGATGCCGAAAGGAGCCATTGGCAGGATATGTAAATACAGTCCTCCATTTGAAAGTGTAGTGTCAAGACAGTGGGTGGAGGTGGTACATGACTTTAATCCCAGCAGAGGCAGGCAGATCTCTGTGAGTTTGAGGCCAACCTGGTCTACAGAGCGAGTTCTAGGACAGGCTCTAAAACTATGAAGAGAAAACCTGTCTTTAAAAAAAAAAAAAAGAAAGAAAGAAAGAAAGAAAGAAAGACAGAAAGAAAAGAAAGAAAATGGGGTGTCTGTGGCAGGGAATGGGGCCATGATGGGACCCAGGGCACTTAGCTACACTGCTGCCATGACAGGCTTGATAGGAACCAGCTAAAAGGTAGGCCTGAGTCTTGGTTTACTGGCAGGTGCCACTCTATCTCCAGGAAAAGTCATAAAACTGGCACCACCCATTAGTGGGACAATCAGCATCCTAATGTTCCAGAGGAAATACCTAACGTCCCAACCATTATGGATATCACCAGGCATTTTTTATTTAGCCCAGCATGAGACATCCCTAGACAAATGTCAGCCAATAAGGATCCTGAACCCCCAACTTCTACCATTTTAAGACCCCATAGCTTGGTGCTCTCTGACTGGACTGCTGCATTGGACACATGGAACGGAGAGACCAAGCTTGAGCTTGCTTGAATAAAGGCTTTTTGCTTTTCCATACAGATCTGGACTCTTGGTGGTGTTGGGGTGTGGAGAGCTGTGTGTAGCCACGCCTTAAAGATGGCGCTAGGTTGTGCCCTCCACCTTCCCGATGTTGAGTGCTCTCAGTGACAAACAATAATGGCTAGGCTGAGGATCTGGCTTGCTTCCGAGTACCTGGACCTATCAGCAGTGCCCACATGGCGTACTAGGGTTGGCTGCCCAGAGGCTATTTAGGCTGTGGGCGGGGTTTTCCCCGGAAGCAGAATGAGAGAGAACATGTAGCAAGTCAGTCAGTCCCCCTCATAAGTAAGTAAGAAGTCAGAAATCAAGGTTCCTGAATAAAACTGCCGAAAGAAGAGCCGTCTTCCTTGCTGGTGAGGTTGTGCGCAACAAGGAACTGCTTTCATATGTTAACTTGTTTAGTTTGTGTGTTTTTTGAACCTTCTCACTAAGGAACTCTGGTTGGCCTGAAACTAGCTAGTAAACCAGGCTGGCTTTGAACTCACAAAGGAGTGCCATCATTCTGGTCCTTATATGTTAATTTTTAACATTTATTTATTTGTGTCTGTGTGTGCCCACAGGAACTTCAGAGCACATTTGTGGAAGCTGAGGACACATGTGTTCCCAGGGCTGCACTCAGGTCCCTGAGCTGGGTGACAATCTCCCTTCCTGCTAAACCACCTTGCCAGCCCCTCATAGGTTAATCCAGTGCCTCCCTCTCCACATCTCTACCCTCCTGCCCCAGAGCGGAAAGGGGACAGAAGGGAGATTCTGGTCCACAGTGTTCAGAGAATGCTTTCACCAAACTCCAGCTCTGCACACAAACAGTGTGACTAGTGTGTTCGAGCCTACGGACCCTGCAGTCCCGAGGGGAGGGGAGTTTTAAAGAAAAACCTACGTAAGCAAGGTGCTGCACATCTTGGCATTCCGGGATTGGGCAAAGGGGTGCAGGTACAGCAGCTATTAGCTGAACCTTCTGAACCTAACTTTTGAATCTATTGGCGGTCAGGTGCACTCACAGACCTGGGCTCTACCCTCGAGTACCAAATGCTTCTTTGAAACAGAGCTTTGTACAAATGAATCCATGTCCTCACAGGTGCACCACCACCGCCTGGCAGGGAATGTAGTTTGTAGTTTTTGAGTCATGACACCCCAGCAGCAATTCTATGCAAAAAGTAGCATTAAAGTCATTTCAGTTTACTTATTTTAGTTTTTCTGTAAAGATTAAAAATGTGTATGCATGTGTGTTTATGTGTACCTGTATGAATGTCTTTCCTACATATATGTCTGGACAAAGTGTGTGCCTGTGTCTGCAGAAGCCAGAAGACATTGGCTACCCTGGAACAGATTACAGATGGTTGTGAACCATCATGTTGACATCACCTAGAAGGTCTTGATTGAGTTAGTTTTACTCTGTCAGGTAAAGAATTGAAAGGCAGGAAAGATTTCAAGGCTGGCCAGCAACAGCAATGAAATCTCAAATACCTCAGACAGCCATAGTCAGAATCAGTAGTTTAAAAAGACCTTTCCCAGCAGAGCGTGGCTTCCCTGAGGGCGTCGCGATGGGTTGCAGGAACTCCATTGCCACCAGCAGGGTCTCGGACTGAGGTCCAAGAGGAGCTGTTAAAGATGCGATGGAAGACTCCATCACAGACGATGACCAGAGGAGGAACTATGGAGGAGTGTATGTTGGCCTGCCCTCTGAAGCTGCCAGTATGGTGTCTAGTCAAGCAAAGACAGTACCAAAAATTAGAAGAAGATAACACAACGTCTAGATAGTCAAGAGCTTTCTCATGAATCTGGAAGTAATTTGGCTCCAGTGACATTGCATCTTCAAACAAATTCTGAAAGGTTGTCCCCTGCTGTGTCACCTCTGCTAAATTCTAAGTGTGTGGTTCAAGCCATGGGTACATACTGACCCTTGTGGCCATGGAAGGAAATGGTGAGACCTTGTACTCAGTGCAGGACTCTGTCATCCACCAGTGAGAGCAGTAGAGACTGCTGCTTCCTAACATTTTCCATCCTGGCATTCTACACAGTTGACAAAAACCATGTCTTGTCACTGATTTAAAAAAAAAAAAAAAAAAAAGACCTTTACTGGGGGTTGAGGAAACACACAAACAGCACAGGGAGAAAATCCTTCCACAAAGTGAGGGAGGGGGCTAGGCAGAACAGGACAATGGCAGGACTCAGAAAGCCAGAAAATCCAGTCTCTCCTGGGGCTTTGTAGTCTCTGAAGCTCTTCCTCTCTCAATTTAGACCTGGCCAATTTGAAGAAAGACAGGATGACTGACTGGCCCATAGCAGCATGGCTATAACACATCACTACGTGGAACTCCGGTGAAGTCAGGATGGGGGTGGAGAAGGAGAATCTTCGGGGCTTGTTGGCTGCCAGGCAAGCTGGCAAAACATGATCTCATGATCTCCAGGTTCAGTAAGACACAGTTTCAAGTGTGAAACATGAGAGTGATAGAGGACACCCTCTTCCAGGCGCACACTCTATAAACTCATACATCAGCCTACCACACACACACACACACACTCACACTCACTCACACACACTCACACACACATGAACTGAGGTGAAAAGTGGATGAAGAACCACTGACATAGACCTCAGCCTCCACAGGCATGCAACCACTAATAAAATTTTCGTTTTTGTCAGGTCCAACAGAAGCTCTAATTCTTTCATCTTCAAAAGTCCAAATACCCAGAATATGTTCGCCCTGGCCTATGGGAGAATTTCTGGTGTTTAGATAAAAGTTAGCATTCCTCAGGAACCTGTGAAGCAGTTCCCCTCTACCAAAGAGTTACTTCTCTTATCATTAGTAGGGTTACCTGTGGCACCTGTAAGCATAACAGAATGCATGCTGATACATGTATGTGTTATCTCCAGCTTGTGGGCTTCCTTCCCCACAGCTACTCATTCTCCTTCTGGTCCTTTGTTCTGGCTGTGCTCTCACCATGCACTGCTTCTCATCACGCTGTTTCTATCCCCTGCTATTCTACCCACTCTCAGAGAGTCCTAGCCAGCCAGGTTTAGTTCTGCCTTCTCTTTCTGCTCTTCCACAAGCCTCTGCCTGCTCTCTCTCTCTCTCTCTCTCTCTCTCTCTCTCTCTCTCTCTCTCTCTCTCTCCTTCCCTCCCCCTCTCTCTTATATTTAAAATAAAACCCTCCTCAGGGATGGATCCTGCCTCAACTTGGTATTTTAACCTGTGTTGACTACTCAAGGGAGGCCTTGCCGTCGTTGAGGAGTGAAGGGGGTTGGGCAGGACAGGAGAAGGGGAAGGAGGGAGAACAGTGGAGGGAATGTAAACGGAAAAAACCTTCTTAAATAAAAGGGAAAAAACCCTTCCTCTTTACCATAACATGGAGCAGCCATGTCATCAGTTTTTTTTTTTTTTAAACTTTATTTATTTATTTATTTGCCTTGGTGTTTGCCTGGAACTGGAACTACAAACAGTTGTTAGCTGCCATGTGGGTGCTGGGAATCGAACCCAGGTCCTCTGGAAGGGCAGACAGTGCTCTTAACCGCTGAGCCATCTCTCCAGCCCCCTCATCAGTTTATACAACCTTTTTTTGCTGTTGTTTTTTGAGACAGAATTTCTCTGTGTAGCCCTGGCCATCCTGGAACTCCCTATGTAGACCAGGTTGGTCTTGAACTCAGAGGTCTGCCTGCCTCTGCCTCTTGAGTGCTGGCATTAAAAGTGTGCGCCACTAGGGCTGGAGAGGTGACTCAGTGGTTAAGAGCACTGACTGTTCTTCCGGAGGACCTGAGTTCAATTCCTAGCACCCACATGGCAGCTGACAACTGTCTGTAATTCCAAGATCTGACACCCTTACACAGTTACACATGCAGGAAAAACAATTTACATGAAATAAAAATAAATATTAAAAAAAAAAGTGTGCGCCACCATAGCTTAGCAACAGTTTATATAAATTCTAACTATTTTGGTTGCCTGTGATAAAAATTAAATTGAAACTAGTTTCAAGGAATGGAGGGAAATTATTGACATAATTTAACCAAAAAGTCAAGGGGAAATCAGGTGTGCCGGGGGCCAAGAGACTCGAGGTTGTCAGGATGACAGCTTTTCCCATCTCTTGGCTCAGATTTCTTTGGCGTTGACTTTGCTGTCAGACTACATACAGCTCCCTGTGATGAAAGAGAGGATAGCAGCTGGAGAAAGTGCCAAGTGTTCAGAGACGCTGTGAAAGTGGCCCTGTTCACAGTGTACTGGGAAGACTCTCTCCCTCCCCCTCCCTCCCCCTTCTGGAGAGATGACTCAGTGAGTGGTTAAGAGCACTGGCTGATCTTCCAGAGGACCTAGGTTCAATTCCACATGGTGTCTGTAACTCCAGTTCCAAGAGGACCTGACACTCATAGCAAAATACCAATGCACATTAAATAAAGCTAAATAAAAGAATCTCTCTCTCTCTGTCTGTCTCTCGTTTTGTGTGTGTGTGTGTAATTTGCTCATATGATGCTAGGCCATATGGTGGTGTACATCTGTAAAGTCAGCACTCAGGAGGCTAAAAAAGGAGGATCAGAAGTCTAATCTGGAGGGCTGGAGAGATGGCTCAGTCGTTAAGAGCACTGACTCTTCTTCCAGACGACCTGAGTTCGATTCCCAACATCTACATGGCAGCTAACAACTGTCTGTAATTCCAAGATCTGACACCTTTACACAGTTATACATGCAGGCAAAACACCAATTCACATAAAATAAAAATAAATGTTTAAAAAAAAAAAAAAAAGAAGTCTAATCCTCCTTGTATACACAGTGAGTTGGAGGTCAGCCCAGGCTACAGAAGACCCTGTCTCAGATAAAAAAAAACCAAAGACAACAAATAAAAACCAGCTTGGGGGCTAGACAGATGGCTCAGTGGTTAAGAGCATTGAGTACTCTTTCAGAGGACCCAGGTTCAATTCCCAGCACCCACGTGGCAGCTCACAACTATCTGTAACTTTAGCTTCAGGGCAAAACACCACTGTACATAAAATATAAATAAATAAATCTTTTAAAAAAAAACCAGCATGGTTGCAAAACACCTTTGGCTCTTGGGAGGAAGAGGTATTTGAATCTCTGTGAGTTCCAGGATTGCATGGTCTACATAGTAAGTTTCCAACCACTGGGTGTTACTGTGGCCACGCCCCCAGTTGCAGGACCTCGCTCCAAAGCCTGATGTAAGTGAGTGCCTACCCTTTAAAATCTCCAACCACGTGGAAGACTTTCTTTTTTTCTCTTCTTTCCCCCCTCCCTCTCCTTAATAACCCTAATACGGTTCCCTTGTCGGCATACAAGTTCTTTTCATGCAGGAAATACTAACACTGGGACTACACAGTGAGACCCTGTTTCAAAACCAAAGCAAAATAGGAGTCAGGATGGGGAGGGGAGGGGGGCTCCTTGCTCCTATGATGAGAGTTACATCTGACTAGGGACCATGCTTAATTCACTGACTTCTCATCGGATGGTTTCTTCATGCCTGATACCCACTGGGCGAAATCTTTAGCTGCCTTGCCTAATTTCTTGTTTTATTTTCATCATAACACCCACCACTCTGTGATGTAAAATATTTTTATATTTCTTTTACTCCTTTTAAAATTTTTAGTTTAGGGACAGGAGGGCTGGCTCAGTGGTTAAGAGCATCTGTTGTTCCTACAGAGCCCTGGGTTTAGTTCCCAGCACCCACATGGCAGTTCACAACTGACTATATATAACTCCAGTTCCAGAGAATCCGACACTTGCTTCTGGCCTTCTCTGGCACAGGACACATGTAGTGTGCTCACATACATTTAAGCAAAACATTCATACACTTACGTAAAATAATTATAATTTATGTGTGTGTGAATATGCAGAGGACAGAGGACGATTTGGGAAATTAGTACTTACTTTCTACTGCGAATTCTGGGAGTCAAATTCAGGTCACCTGTTTCTGCCACAAACACATACATACATTTCAATAGCTGCTGACTCATCTTGCTGGCTATCTTTTACTTATAGTAGTTAGCTCTAAGCCAGCCAGGGCTACTTAGGGAGATGCTGTCTCAAAACAAAACATCCAAAGGCATAATGATGACTACGTGTGATCCGAACACTGAGGCGTGAAGGGAGGGGTCAGGAGTTCAAGGTCAGTTTAGACTTCACATTCTAAGCAAGCCTAGGTTACAGAGATCTTGCCTCAAAAACAAACAAACAGAAAACTGATTTTACTATCCACAGTACTTACCTGTCATTGAAGTATTTAGGCAGAAATAGAAGGGGAAATGTCGTGTTTCTTCAGAAGAAAACACACTGCCAATGACACTTTAACATGCCCCAACATCCCAATCTCTTGCTGCCTGATCAACAGTAGTTTCTCTGTGGTTCTGCTTCCCCAAAGCGACATCAACTCCAACCTGTACACTCATCTAGACTTCCAGACCACAGAAGAAACAGAACAGAATGGCTGGAGGACAGCAGGGCTAATACTGGAACGTTTGCACAGAAGCCATGTTTGGCAAGTATCAAATGTCTTGAGTCTCTTTTTCTGGGCATCAGAGAGTTGACAGCTTTATTTATAACTAAGAAGATTCTAAAATTGGCACTATCTGGCTAGTCTTATTTTTCTGTTAGCACAGTAGAAGCAGTTCAGGCATCCAGACACCTGCTGAGCAATGTAACTGGAAAACCAGAGAAATTTGCAGGGACCTTGAGACACTAGAATAGGGTGATACATTCTCCTGAAACTGGAATTATAGATGGTTAGGATCTACTAGATGGGTGTTTGCCTTGCCTGTTTATTTTTTTTTTATTTTTCTTTTAGAGATCCTCTGCCTTTGTCTCCTGAACTCTGGGTTTGAAACTATATGCTATGACAACCGATCACCTCTCCTCTCGGAGGCAGGGTTTCAGGTATCCCAGGATGGTCTCAAGCTCACTATGTAGCCAACCTTGGATTTCTGATTCAACCGTCTCTATCTCCCAGATGCTGGGATTATAGGCATGCACAATCACACCTCGGTCCTGCAGTGCTCGGGATAGATTGGGGGCTCTGAGCATGGTAGGCAAGCAGGCCGACCAGCTGAACTCTATCCTCGGCCTGGAAGCTGGGTGGAATGTTGCATGCCTTTAATTGAGGACAGCCTGGTGTATATAGTGAGTTCTAGAACAGCTAAAGCTACATGTGAGATCGGGGTGGGGTGGGGGTGGGAAGCATTTCGGACAGGAACAAGACTCTAACTCCTGGCCTGAGGTAAACTGTAACATTTTCTTTCTTTTTTAAAAAATTATTTATTTTGTATACACACCAGAAGAGGGCACCAGATCTCATTAATAGATGGTTGTGAGGAATTGAACTCAGGACCTCTAGAAGAACAGACAGTGCTCTTAACCTCTGAGTCATCTCTCCAGCCCCAAACTGTAACTTTTCAAATGGAATTTAAAATACTGTTTTTGAAATGAACCAGGTTAGAAATATACCATGGAGATATAACTTGAAAAATATCCAACTGGGTGTAGTGTCTCAGCCTATAACCCTAGCACTCTAGAGGCTGAGTTAAGAGGATTGAGAGTTCAAAGACAGCCTGGGGTGGGGGGGGGGGAAGGAAAATCTAAAATGTTGAGATTACTAAGTGAAGCAGGAAAGTGACAAAGTTCTAAGCAGAGTGTTTATGCATCTAAATAGATAATTGGGTTGAAAATACATTATGAATTAAAGACTGTGTTTAGAAGATGGAGAGATGCATCAGTGTTTCAAAGCACTTGTTGCTTTTCCAAAGAATCCAAATTTGTTTCTGGCATTACTGCTGGTGGCTAGCAACTGCCTGTAACTCCAGCCAATACCTTCTTCTGGCCTCTGCAGGACACACACACACACACACACACACACACACAATTGTCTTTAGTGGTAGCAAAGCCATGTTCCCTGCATGGCTGGGGGCCTGGGAATCTAACTCTTTGGGTACAATGCTTGCCTGGCATGTACAAAACCCTGGACACCATTCCTAGCAGTATAAAACCATCATAGTGGTATACATCTGCAATCTATGCACTTGAAAGATAGAAGAAGGAAGATCAGAGATTCAAGGTCATCCTTAGCTACTCAGCTAGTTTGAGGCTGGTAGGAGATGCAAGAGACTTTGTATTTAAAAAATTGATAAGAATATAAATCCCCTAATAATCTTGTACTTCTGGCAATCTGTACATGACAGATCTAGGTTTTCTTTTTCTTTTTTTTTTTTAGAATTAGTCTTTTTTATTTACTTTTTATATTTATTTTTTATTTTATGTGAATTGGTGTTTTGCCTGCATGTATAACTGTGTAAGGGTGTCAGATCTTGGAATTACAGACAGTTGTTAGCTGCCATGTGGATGATGGGAATCAAACTCAGGTCCTCTGGAAGAAAAGTCAGTGCTCTTAACTGCTGAGCCATCTCTCCAGCCCTAGTCTTTTTAATTTTTAATTAAAATTTTTTTTTAACATACCCACCACTGTTCCCCTTCCCAGTCCTCCCCCAGCCTTCCCATCTCATCTCCCCATCCATTCCTCAGAGACCATAAGGACTCCCAGGGTGAGTCAGTACCATCTGGCATATCCAGTTGAGGTAGGACCAAGACCCTCCCGCAGAATCAAGACTGAGTAATGTGTTCCTCTGTAGGGAATGGGCTCCTAGAAGCCAGTTCATGCACTAGGAATTCTGGTCCCACTGCCAGTGCAATTCAGCTGTCATCCACATTCAGAGGGCCTAGGTTAGTCCCATGGAGTCCCCAGCTGTCACTTCACAATCATGAGCACAATAGGTCAGGTCTGCTATCTCTACGGGTTTCCTCATCATGATCTTGACCCTTCTGCTAATACAATTTCTTCTCCCTCTCTTCTCCTGGGCTGTTTAGCTGTAGATCTCTGCATGGTTTCCATCAGCTGCTTGATGAAAAGGTTCTCTAATGACAATTAGGGTAGTCATCAATTCAGAAAACTGGGAATCAATCTACCCAATGATCCAGCAATACTATTGGGCATATGCACAAAGGATGCACATTCTTACTTCAAAGACATTTGCTCAACTATGTTCATAGCAGCATTATTTGTAATAGCCAGAATCTGGAAACAACCTAGATGCCCCTCAACTGAAGAATGGATTAAAAACGTGGTACATTTATACAACAAAGTACTACCAGCAGTTTAAAAAAAAAATCCTGAAATTTGCAGCCAAATGAATAGAACCAGAAAAAAAAAAAAAAAAAATCATACCAAGTAATGTAACAGACCCAGAAAGACAGACATGGTATGTTCTCACTCATCAGTGGATTTTAAGTATAAAGCAAAGGATAATCAGGCTACAATCCACAATCTCTGAGCAGCTAGGTAACAGGAGGAACCTAAGAGAGACAAGCATGGTTCCCCCTGGGAAGATGAACTAGATTAGACCTCCTGAGTACCCTGGGACAATAGTGGCGAGGGGGTAAGGGTAGATGGGACGAGAACATGAAGGAGTGGGATGGTTGAGTTGGGGGGGGGACGACAGAGAGGAGAACAATGAAATAGATACCTTGATAGAGGAAGCCACTGTGGGGTAAGAGAGAAACCTGGTGCTAGGAAAACACCCAGGAACCCACAAGATGATCCCAGCTAGGACTCCAAGCAGTAGCAGAGAGGGTGCCTAACAGGATTAGTCTTTAGGTTCAATTGCCACCTAGTGGTATGCTGCTGTTACTTATTTATTTTATTATGTATTATTATGCAGGGTTCTGCCTGCATGTAAGCAGATCTCATTACAGATGGTTGTGAGCCACCATATGGTTGCTGGGAATTGAACTCAGGTCCTCTGGAAGAGCAGCCAGCGCTCTTAACCTCTGAATCATCTCTCCAGGCCCAACTGCTGTTATTTTGAGAACTGTCTTGTTATAGTTTCTATTATGATAAACACCATGACCAAAGCAACTAAGGAAAGGGTTTATTCTGCTTACATTTCCAAATCACAGTTCATGGCAGGAGCTCAAGACAGGAACCTGGAGGCAGGTACTGAAGAAGAGGCTATGGAGGAGTGCTGCTTACTGATTTGTTCGGCTTGCTTTATTATAGAACCCAGGAAACCAGCCTAGGGATGGCACCACCCACAATGGGCTGCCTCCGACCCCCATCAATCACTAATTAAGAGTGCCTGCTTACAGCCCTATCTCATGGAGGCATTTTCTCAATTGAGGGTTTCTCCTCAGATGTCTATAGCTTGTGTCAAGTAAACATAAAATGAGTCAGCACAGAATCTTAAGAAATCTTGGCCTCGTTTTGGCATAACTGCCCTACTGACCCATTTCTATCCAAATGTCAGAGTCATTAGGCCTTATCCACAAGGTTTGTGTCTGTCCTTTCCATTGCCAAGAATAATAGAGCAGTCAAGTTTGTCTTACTGAAACAAGGGCTTGAGTTAGTTTGATTGGGGAACCACTCACAGTACTCAATTCCTTCCTCTTTTGGATGAGAAGAGTAACATCCACTTCACAGAGTAGATCTCATTAAACCAGTTAGGACCTGGAAAGATGGTTTGGTAGGGAGTGTTTGACTGTCAGCAAGTAAGGATTGGGGAACCCACATAAAAGGATAGGAGTGACAGCACAGTCCTGAGATGCCCCCTTGCACTGAGGAGCCTCCGACAGGTGGTTCCTGGGGACTCACTAGCAGTTTAGCCAAAATGTGAGCTCCAAGTTCAGCAAGAAACTTTGTCTTAAAAATAAGATTTAGCACCAGGCGGTGGTGGTGCATTAATCCCAGCACTAGGGAGACAGAGGCAGGGAGATTTCTGTGAGTTTGTGGACAGCCTGGTCTAGAGAGTGAGTTCCAAGCCAGCTAGGACTACACACAAAGAAACCTCGTTTCAGAAAAGGGCTGGAAAGATGGCTCCGAAGGAAGAAGTGCTTATGTTACAAGTCTCAAGAGTGGGAGTCCAACCCCAGAAACTGCGGAGAAAGCTGTATTCAGGGGTGTGCTTCTGTAACCCTAGCACTCATGTAATGAAATGGGCAGAGAAAGGAGAATCACCTATAAGCTGTGAGCCAGCTAGCCTGGAGTACATAGCACAGCAGAAACAAGGGAAATCATAAATTAGGAAGGACACCCCACCCCACCCCACCCACGCAGAAAGTAAACAAGCAGTTAAGGTACTTAAGCTAACCTCCAGCTTATCCTGTTTTGAATATCATAACCCAGGCTGCTCTCTCAGCCTCCTGAAAATTACAGATGTAGAGCACCATGTCTCACACTGAATATCAAAATTCAGTTCAGTCACAGCAGAGCATTTTGACATAGTATTTGATGCAATGGAGAATTTAATAGAACTCAGTTCTGTGGTATCACAAGTGGTGATACAGTAGCACATGTGGAGCACCACACTGTCATTAGTAGACATTCTAGTGTCTATAGGACAGTCACAACAGAGCCTTGTGGTGTCACAACGTCAATGCTACATGACCAATGAAGCCTTGAATTATACTGATCTTGGTGACATCAAAATGAGCCAAATGTCACATTTGAGTGTTGATTGCCCAATGCAGCACTGTGATAATGAACAATGTATTCCTGCAATCAACAGTGATGACAACCCTGTAGTTTTGTATCTGTGGGAACTTTGCCTTGCATGTACACCTGCACATGTCTGGTGCCCTTGAAGCCAGGAGGGGCTAGCTACTGGCAATTGTAAACTGTCACATGGGTGCTGGGAATCGAACCTAGACCCTCTGAAGGACAAGTGCTGCTAGCCTCTGAGCCATCTCTCCAGCTTCCCTTCTTTTACCTTATGTAAGTATGATGTTCACAATTCAGTTTTTGCAGAGGTGAAGGTGTTTCCTATTACCCAACTTACTAGTAAACATTGGCCTGCTGATGCCCCTATGTGGCCGGATTTTTGGTTTTGGTCACAGTCAAGTACATGTCATTCCCTAAACATGATCTCAATGAATGCACATGTCCATGTGCTGAGGCCAGAGGATATCACAAATACATATAATACACTGATGTTATTTTGAGTTAACCGTTAGTCATTTGTGGTACTTTGAAAGAAAATGGCCCCCAAAGGAGTGTCACTATTAGTAGCTGTGGTCTTGTTGGAGTAAGTGTGTGACTGTAGAGGTGTGCTTTGAGGTCTCATGTATGCTCAAGATACCACCAAGTATCAGTTCACTTCCTATTGTCTGCATAAGATGGAGATCAATCAGCTACCTCCCGAGTACCATGTCCCACCATGATAATGGACTGAATCTCTAAACTGTAAGTCACCCAATTAAATGTTTTTTTTTTTCCCCTTTATAAGAGTTGTAGTGGTTATGATGTCTCTTCACAGCAACTGTAAGACATTATCTAAAAACCACTTTATAGGGCTGAGCATACAACTCAGTGGTAGAGCGAGGGGAGAAGCCAGGTAAGGTGGCAAGTACTCAAGACAGATGCAGGAGGGTCACAGTGAGCCTGGGAAACACAAGACCAGGTCAGCACATTAAGAACAGAGCTAGGAAGATGACACAGGAAGGTACTTCTGTTACACAAGCATTAGGATGTAAGTTTGTTCCTCAGAGCCATGCAGAAGAACCAGGCTTGGTGATGCACCTCTGGGCGAGAAAAAGACATCTTAGTGGCTTGCTGGTCAGATCTGTGAGAACCTGTCTCAAAGGAGCTGTTCCAATGGCCTTATGTGCCACGACCTGTGTGTGCACGCTCCTTTCTCCTCTAAGGTCACGTAAAGTGGTTGAAGTTTAGATTATACCATATACAAAAGACATCATAGGCATTTAGGCCATGACTCTAAGTTATATTCATTAGCTTAATTAAACAAACATTAGGAAACTAGTCTGAAGAAAAGCAAAGTACTAAAAAGTGCCTGCTGGTGAATGGGAAAGGGTGTCAGACTTAGAATGTGTTCACCTAGGTCCTGAACTCAATGCTAGGCCTTTGAGGTGCTCTGAAGTCAGGTTCATTAATCTCATCTCAAATTGGGTGGTGGTGATACATGCATTTAATTCTAACATATGGGAGGCAGAGTCTGAAGCCAGCCTAGTCTACAGAGTGAGTTCTAGGGCAGCCAGGGCTACACAGAGAAGCCCTGTCAGAATCTTATCACACATGAGTAAGGGGCAGGGATAGAAGACACTGGATCTGGGGCTGGAGAGATGGCCCAGTGATTAAGAACACTGACTGGTCTTCCAGAGGACCCGGGTTCAATTCCCAGCACCCACATGGCAGCTCACAACTGTCTGTAGTTCCAGTTACAGGCAAAAAAAAAAAAATAAGTGTGAAAAAAAAAATCTTAAAAAAGGACACTGGGTTTTGCCTTTGTTCTTGTGTAATCCCACACACAAGCATGTGTGCTCACACCCCACACCTGGATGAGAAGAATGCTAAATGGTGATTGACAGGTATACTCAACAAACCTGTATTAGCAACATAAAAGTACAAAAAGAACATAGAAACAAAAACAGGTGATGGAGCAATACTGTCCCCAAAGTTCTTAGGTTCTCTTGTGCAGAAATAAGTTGTAAAAAAGTCTGGCCACTGTTTGAATCCTGAATGTAACTGCTGAAACTTATCTGTCAAACCTTCACTGGCTCACGTTTAACTATGGGTGAAAACAAGTTATTACAGACCCTTATAGCACTTGTGCAAATCTGTATTCACATTTGAACTGCCTTCTCACTCTCTGTATGTGTATTTAACAAATACACACACACACAAAGGCTGTAATGTAACACAGGCAGAGTAAAAGGGAGCCGCGAAACCTGAATACAGAGTCAGGACAGAAAAGGGAAAAACAGCACAGTGCCTGACGGCTTTCCTCACTGGTATGAACAAACAGGTGTTTTTCCTCCAATAGTCAGTGGCTTGCACATCTGCACCTAATAAAAGATATTAGGCCTTTACAGAAAAATCGCATCTGACTAGAAGATATGTACACAGAATACTTTCAGGATCACTGGTTGTTCTTCTTTCTTTTTTTCCCAGAGCGCGAAGGTGTTGGAGTCTTTTGCCCCTTTTCTTTCCCTGTGGGCACAGGCTGTTTGAAAATGATTTCATTATCTTTATCGCCATTGATTTCGGTCACCTCTGATTTTCGTCTCTCCAAAAATGTTGGTGTACAAACTGGCGTGATATCCTGAAACCAACAAGTACATTACAGTCCAGGACTGAAAACTGGCAACTGAAAACCTATCAACACAGGCCCCCTAGCTTTATCAGGAGTAACTACTAGACAGCATCAGTACCCTCCTAACTTTAACGTGTACCATGTGATCTGTTTTCAGCCTGTTTTTATTTCCTGGTGACAGCTGGAAAGTTTAGGTGCTTACCAAACTTAGTATACAAATTCATTGACTAGATATACTTTATCATAGGATATTAGGTGCAAAGCTGATAAGTCATTGGTTAGGAATATTCAAATGTCACAAGATTCAAATTGGTAACTAGAGAAATTGATGGTTTGTTTGTAACCTCAGCTGTCAGGAGGCAAAGGCAGGAAGATCAGAAGTTAGGCTAGCCTGGGCCACATGTAAGTTGCATGGACTACACGAGCTCCTGTGTCAAATAATCAAAAACAAAATGGAATAACAGAGACTGCTTTTCCTCCTTCAAACTATGTCTAGAGTACTAGAGTAACTGGCTCCCAGAACAAGGGAGGGCACACTCACCTGGCTGTCCACAGACTTCCCAGCTGTCTTTCTTTTCCTCTTCTTCCTCTTTTCCTCAGGTAAACCTGAAAGCTTTTCTGTTGAAACCTGAAAATAAATGCCAGGAGTTAAGCTAATTGCATATTTGTTAGCTACACGCACATGCTACAGATGTATGCTGATCTTTAAATTTCATTCATGCTAGTTCTGTAAAGGTTTTGCTATAATCCAGGCATTAGGAAGCATGTCTATAATCCCAGCCAAGATTGTACATCACACCCTGTCCCTAAGTCTTGGCACAAAGCTTCTGTGCCTGTTAAGACTGAGACTGGGACAAAGAGCTAAGAGATACCTCGTTTCTGAAGATGTGTAATGAGCCTGGAGACAGATGCCAGCTCTCACCAAACCCTCAAGATTCAGCCAAGAAAAGAGGAAAAACCTTTGGCAACTCTAGGTGTAGCCATTATGACCTACATTCCTGTTTGCTTGTTTTTTATACAGTGAAGGACACCTGGTACTTTCTACTGTAGTGAAGGGGGAAATGTCCAGCTAGCTTCCTTATCTTACTTCCCGATTAGCAAGGGACTGGGAACTAGCTCTGCTGCTTCACTTCCTGTTCCTGGGATTGCTACAGTCTAACCTACACACTAAAATCCATCACAGAATTGATGCTCAGCTAACTCATTCTATTGATTTTTATGAGTATTTCTGGTTTAAAAGAAAATGAAACAAAATCTTAACTACAGTGGCCTAATAATAAAGATCAAGGGGCTGGAGAGATGGCTGCTCTTCCAGAGGGCCTAAGTTCCATTTCCAGCACTACAGGGTGGCTCACAACTATCTGTGGTCAGAGGATACTGGTGTCCAGCTCCATACCGCTTTATTTCCCTAAGACAAAGGTCTGACTGAACCTGAAGCTAGGCTGGTGGCCTGTTTCATGTGTACATGTCCCTTCTCTCTCTAGGGTTGCAAGTGTGCACATAAACACACAGCTAGGCATGGCATTATGAGGGTGCTGGGATATGAACTCTGGCTTTATATTTGCATAGCTTGTGCTCTTTCTCACTGGCAGATCTTTCCACCTGATTTTTTTTAAATGCTTTTTCTTTTAAAAAATATTTTATTTTTATTTTATGTGGATTGGTGTTTTGCCTGCATGTATAACTGTGTAAGGGTGTCAGATCTTGGAATTACACAGTTGTTAGCTGCCATGTGGATGCTGGGAATTGAATTCAGGTCCTCTGGAAGAACAGTCAGTGCTCTCAACCGCTAAGCCCTTTCCATCCGATTTTAAGCTTAAAAAAAATCCACATGCAAAAGGGACCAACTATAGTAGCATAAACTTATATTTCCAGCACTAGGGATGTGTAGTAGGGCTGATTTGGGTTGTATTAAATGAGACTCAGAGCCAAATATCGGGGAAAGACTGACATATCAGAGAGAGAAAGCACCACAGTCAATTCTCACCAAACTGTCTTGCAACTTCTTCAGCCTCACTCCTGGTCTCTTCTGCCTGTCACTTCTGTTCTGCTGGGTTTCTATGAGCCCTTATATTCCGTATCCCATCCAGGTTAGGATTAAAGGCATGTAGCCTTGAACTCATAGAAACAGAAGAAGTTCTGTCTCTGGAATTATGGGATAAAGGGTATTGGTCACCACTCCCGGCTTTCCCTGTGCTGGGATTAAAGGTGTGTGATTGACTCCCAGATGTTTGTCAAGGATTTCCTGAGCTGTCTGCCCAGGATTTGACTGTGTGTATTCTCCCCAATATTCAGGTTTTATTAAGTATGTAATAGAGAAAAAGGGAAAATGTAGTGGGATTATGCGAGTAATATTGTAAATATTTGTCCCGCCTATGAGTCTAATAAAAATCTGTCTGGTCAGAGGCAAATAAAAAGTGTGGGTGGGGCTACAAGACTAAAAAAAAAACAAAAACATCTCAATAGACAAGATGCCAGAGTCACCAGAATTGCCAAAAGCAGAAAAAATGCTACTCTGGAGCCATATGAGTAAACAAGGTACATTAGTTCAACTAAAAAAACCCAACAAATTATATACCTAAGCCCTAAGTCAATCAAGATAAAAGTAATATAAGCCTATATATAATAACTTAAAACAAAGCAGGGCGAAGAGCAAGTTCAAACCTTTAGTACAAGCCACCCCCCCCACAAAAAAAAAAAAAAACCATTAACAACAAGGATGTGGGAGGCAGGAATATGAGAAGTTCATCTTCAGAATGTAAGTAAGTTGGGGGCTCATTTGGGCTATATTAAAATCTCTAGGTTCCAAAAAAAACCCCAAAAAACAAAAACCAAAAACCAACTCCAAAACAACACCTTACCACCAGCTGAAGTCTTAACAAAAAATGAAGTAGTGCATACCCATATGTGTAGAGGCCAGAGAAAACTTTTAGGAATCAACTCTTTTCTACATGAGACCCCAGTGATTGAACTAGATAGCCAGGCTTGGTGGCAAGGGCCTTCATTCCAAGCCAACTTGTCAACATTCTTGAAAATAATTCTAGAGTAAATGTGGCCATTATGGAACAGGTCTCACCTGGGTATCCTTGGAACCTGAAGGAGTCTTAGGTTTAGGAGTGCTAGGCTTGTCCTTTGAAGTTTTCTGCTTCTGATTAGGTAAGACCTGCAAGCAAGTATTAAGAAATTTAACAGTTTGTATAAAAGTCAGCCATATGATATCCTGTAGCTGAATGTGTATTTTGAGCATCAACATCCAATTGTCAAAATGTTTTAAATGCAACCATGGTCAAAGCTTTGCTATAGCCTAGGTGAGTATCAAATGTTTACAATCACAGCACTTGGAAGGTTGAGGCAGAAGAATCTCCAATTTGTGGAAAACCTAGATCATATAGCAAGGCCCTGGCTTAAAAAAAGTGCTGGGGACTAAAAAGATGCCTCAAAAACTAAGAGCACTGACTGCTCTTCCAGAGGAGCCGAGTTCAATTCCTAGCACCCACATGATGGTTCCAATCCCTCTTCTGGCCTTTGAGGGTACCTGTTATCTAGTTGATACACAGGTAGGAAATTATATTGGAGGAAAAAGCTGGCAGGGGTCTGGCAAAATAGTTTATACAAAGTAGCACACCTAAATCTCCAGGTTATACTTTCAAGACTGCATAATCCTGTATTCCAGCACTCAGGAAGGCGAGAAATTTTATGCCATCCTCAGATGCCTAACAAGTTTGATGCCAGCTTGGAACAAAGACTCAGTTTTAACAACACAAACAACAGCAGCAGCTACCTATGTAGGGCTATAAGGAACTCAAATTAACTTGAGTTATCCAGGAACTCAAGAGGCAGAGGCAGAACTATGTTAAAGGATTGCCTGAGCTACAGACTATGTTAAGACCAGTTTATGCAACTCGGTGAAACTTTTTTTTCTAAAAGGGGGACAGTGTTTAGGGGTGGGAGGGATGGATGATGCATGTCAATGCTCTGGGTTCCATCCTCAGTACCACAGACATTAATGCAGTGTTTCAGAGTATTGGGTTTTTTAAAGATTATTCATTATGTATACAATGTTCTGCCTGCACACATACCTGCACACCAGAAGAGGGGACCAGATCTTGTAACCCACTACATGGGTGCTGGGAATTGAACTCAGGATCTCTAGAAGAGCAGCCAGTGCTTTTAACCTCTGAGCCATCTCTCCAAGCAGGTGTTTCAAAGTTTTAGGGAAAACCTTACACACGCAACTGAGTAAGTACTCAGCAATTGTAGGGAGCTGAGTTGTACCACGCC
>PVIH01004251.1:43818-58661 GCA_004025045.1 Sigmodon hispidus
CCCCCCCCCCCCCCCCCCCCCCCCGTCGTTCGTCTAAGTGTGAGAGAGAGAGTGAGTGGTTGTTCGTCCTTCGTCTAAGAGTGAGTGAGTGGGTCGTTCGGTCATAAGTCTGAGAGTGAGAGTGAGTGAGTGAGTGAGTGAGTGAGTGAGTGAGTGAAAGACAAGAAGATATCTGAAAGGCCCGAATAAACTGCAAAGAGAAGGATCCGGTGTTGCGTGTTCCTTGCTGGCGAGGTCATACGCGACAAACAATAGAGTACTTGCCTAGCATAGACAGACTGTAGCCTGGCCATCAATCAACCAAAAGAGCAAACAAAAATCCTAGCATGTGAGAAGCTCTGGAATAGTCTTTACAATCATGTGGACTTGTGCCAGAACTTGTGAGCTAGGAGCCCTACCCTAAGAGAAACCACCGAGAAAACCTCAGGAAAGGAAACTTACCAATGAAGGGAAACTATAATCAATCCCCTTCTCAGCTAGCTTCTTCCGGAGTAATTTTTCCTTCCGCTTAAACCGATATTCCATCTTCAACATTTGCAAACGCCCCCGTTTGTGATTATAGCGTTTCACTGCTGGAAATGATGGCTGTTTAAATGGATCTTTCCACTGCCTAAAAAGTTCTTTATGAACTTTTTCTGGCGGCATAAATTTACCTGTATATAAAAATTACAAAACAAAAAAACCCCAAAGGATGTTTAACTTTAATTTTACATTTTTCCTATGGCCATTTCTTGTAGTATAAACTACATGGCAGAAAAATAACTTTTTAACCCTCAAACAATTACTGTCTATGCAAATGCATGTGTGTGCTCACACACCTTGATCCATATGGAGGCCAGAGGACAACTCTGTGAAGTTGGGTCTCTCCTTCTACCTTTATGTGGGGTTCTGAGGATCGAACCTGGATACTCACACTTTCACAGAAAGCACCTTTACCTGCTCATCGACCTCTCTGCACTTTCTAAACCAAGTCTCATGTAGTCCAAGCTGGCTCGGAACACCATTTTGCCTATAATAACCTTGAATTTGATCCTCCAGCTTCCACCTTTAATGCTGAATACAGGCTTTAAAGGCTTGTGCCATCAGATGCAGTGCATGTGTCAATAGGGATGAAATCCATAACCTTGTGCATGCTAGGCCAGCATTCTTATGAGCTAAGAAACACACCCAGGCCCAAATGATCCCATTCTATCCTGGACAGGCTAATGATTTGTAGTAATAGTCAAGAAATTCTATAGAATCCAGAGCACTTGCTCATGTTTTCCCTCAAAGGTGACAAAGGGCAGCACCAGTCCTCTCAAGCTCCTCACCAGCCACTTTTCCTAACAGGCCTCATGCTTTCAACTGAGCATGGAACCCCGTGTCAGGCCATGTCTCCCATGATGAAGGAACTGGGAGAATAATGTTACCAGGAAGCCCTGTCAAACTCTGGACTGGTCCCAGGGCAGAGCATATTCTACCATGCTTGTAGATAGGCTCAACAAGTAGGCCTACTTCCAAGGACAGAGACTTGGATGGTGATGCTATAGGTGTTCTGGGACAGAACACAGAAGTTAGTGGCTACAGTTCGTCTTGTGTACAGCAAATGCTAATGTCGTTTTCTGCTGCTCTGCTCTCCGCCCAGCTTCCCTCAGATCCTCTCTGAACCTGGAGCTGGGCTGGCAGCCAGTGCTGCACCAAGGACATTTAGTCTGACTTTGAAATGGGATTCTTTCCTTTTGGTGTTTTCCTGTTTAGATTCCATGAATGGGCTGAATAAACTCTGAGTTTTATTTATGGGTGTCGAGAATCTGACCTGTAGCCTACCTCTCCTCCATTCAGGTTCCTTCACATTCCCCAACAACTAAACACCGGTTTGGCACTTACCATTCATTTGGTCAGAGATTTTCTTAGTCTGCAACCCCACCCTTTACCTGGCCTAGGCTTCTCTAACAGTTTTATCTCCCTCTTGTTCCCCCCCAACCTGTCTCTGCATCTCACATGCTGGGATTACAGAGGCTTGTGCCACCATGGTAGAGTACGATAACAGCATCAGCTTTCAATTTCCTATTTCCTCAGCAAGTCCCTTTTAATCATCCATTAGGGATGGGTTAGCTCTTCTTCCTGAATACAAGCCCAAGCTTAACCCCATTACTGTAAGACAGCTCCATCAGGAGCCAGAGCACTTACACGCTAGGAGTCTTGTACCAAATAGATAGTTGTCCATTGTTTCTGCAACTATCTTGGCAACATCCTCACATTCAAACTCCACAAAGCCATAGCCTTTGCTTTTTCCAGTCTGCAACAGAAAACCCACAAAAGGAAAAGTTAAACTTAACGCACCACCAAGCTGTAACATGCAGAGGAGACACGGCAGTCACAAACTTTTTCCACTTTGACTCCAACCCCGCTCAACACAGTCTGGAACTGTTACACAAAAAGAAAACAACTAAGACAGTCACAACTTCATCTCGGGATTTTCTGGTACCCTTAAAATCATGCCCCCCCCCAATATGTGAGTACCCTGGCTACAATGTATTCACTAGCAATGTCCAGTGGTAAGGAGGCCATCTCTGGGCTCCCACAGTCCTGGGCTCTTTGCTCATTTGTTGTTTCATTAAGAACACAGCAGTCTGGTCACGTCTGTAACCCTAGGTCCATATGAGGCCGGTCTGGGCACCTTGTCTCAAAAATAAAACAAGAATGTAACTTAGTGCTTATCTATTATGCCCTGGGTTTAGTCCCCAGTACTAGAGAGGAAATTGCAGGCAGGCAACTGCATCTCTCATATTAAGGGTAAAAACAACCAATTCTCCAGCCGTTATCCATGGAATGAGGATAAGAAAAGAACCTGTCATCAGGCTGCTATGAAATCAGATGTGTGTGTGTGTTCCACCCCATGGTTACAGCACAAGTGTTCTTACCCATTAAGCCATTCCCCTAACCCCCAACCACCTTGAATTTTGAAACAGTCTCTCATTGGCATGGAGCTGGGCTAGGCTGGTTGGTCAGCAAGTCTCAGGGACCCCACTCCCACCTTCCTAGCATCAGGACCACCAGTGTATATGACCATACCTAGCTTTTGACCTGGGAGTTAAGAGACTGAGCTATCTCTCCAGCCTCATCATTTGTTCTTTTTTTACTGAGACAGAATTCCACACTATGCAGCTGTGGCTGGCCTCAAACTCAGAGATCTACCTGCTTTGTGACTCCATTGCAACTTGTGAAGTTATTTCATTTATATTTACTATTTATAGTCAGCTCTCCTCATGTATCTCTGGCTGTCCTGGAACTTATAAGATAAACCAGGCTGGCTTTGAACTCAACAGAGATCTGCTGACCTCTGAGTGGTAGGATTAAAGGCATGTACCATCACTTGTAAAATTTTTTGAGTGTGAACTTGTAGGTAACAATGTGCCTATGAATGCAAAGGATGACATATAACTGAAAAACAAACAAAACCACTTAGCTGAGTTCAGATACATAATCTTACCCGTTTACTTCTGGACAATCTGAATCTGCTAACAGTGCCAAACTGGGTAAAGTAGTCATAGACGTGCTTTTCGGTGAGTGTTGCTGGCAGGTGACCCAGATAGACTACTCCAGGCTTGAGTTTCCCTATCTTCTTTTGCTGAGGACAAAAAGAACAGATAAACATTTAAAAATACTGTACCAAACTTGTGTGTGTGTATTTTTCTGAACAGGGCCTCACTATGGAACCATGACTGGTATGAAATTCAATATGAAAACCAGCTGGCCTCTAACTCCTGAATACTCGGATTAAAGGCCTTCACCACCACCCCCTTTGAGGGATGTTAACTAAAGTCTTTTTAGGAGATAGGTAGAGATCTGCATGCCTATGCCTCCCCAGCATGAACTGAGGGTATGTATCACCTTGACTGACTTGCAACCAAACTTTCAAAACCCTTCACTCTCTTTGGTCCAGGAACCTACTCCTATCCCATCACAGCAATTAAAGAGGTGTTCGATGCCCCCTCCCTTAAGGAAAACCGCCAATGGTTTTCTTGGGGCAGCAAAATGGCTCAATCACAGAGGCCACAGTGCAAGAGGCACACTCCCAATGGTTGTCTTCTTACCTACACATGCACCATGATATACCAAGGACACACACACATCCACACTCACCCACGCCCACAAGAAGTCTTCTCAGTACATCAAGCAAGCAAACATCTGTCCTTGTCACTTTGAATCTGAGACCTTCAACTCTAAATTCAGACAACGGTTTATTCACACTTAATCACATTGTTTCCAGTTGTTAACCATCACCGTGCAGACTGTACTTCTGTCACTTTAACCTACTTGTTTTCCAGCAGGTAGTGACCCAGGCCTGTAATTCCAGAATTCAGGGAGTGGATACAGAAGTTCAAAGCCTCAGCTGCACAGTAAATTTAAAGCTAGCTTGGGCTACAGCAGACCCAATAGTGACATTAAAAGTAAAAACCAAGGAGAAAAAATAACCCAAAACCAAAACAAACCCCCCTCTCAAACCAACTCTCCCCCAAAGACCCCCACAACAACAAAAGGGAAAACCTTTCATTTTCTCCAGTGCACTTCATGCTAAACAACCAAAGGGAATATAAATTTTTGTTAGGGGTCACTGTCGACAAGTCATTTTCCTTTCTTTTTCTTGTTCTTATGTAGACCAGGCTGGCCTCGAACTCAAGAGATCACCCTGCCTTTGCCTCCCAGGCGCTTGGATTAAATGCGTAGGCCACCACCGCCAGGCTATTTGAGACTCCCCGTCCGCCTGCTTCTCCTCCATTGAGTTTTGGGTGTCAATTCCGACTTCTAAGCATTCCAAGGAGCGGGCCATGCGCACCTTCCTAGTGCTGCGGTAGCTTTAACACACTCCGACATTTGGTGGCGCCATGCACCTCACCTGGTACCCCTTCATCTCCACCTGAGTCCTGAGGGCCTCAAGGGCCAAACCTCACACTAATTCCCCACCTGCCTCAGTTTCCCGAGTTGAACCGCAAGCAGTCTCCAAGCCTCTGAGAGGTTGGCTCCGGATTCAGCCCGCCGCCCCGCCGCTCGCTCACCGTTTGAACGCGCTGTCTGACTTCCGTCAGAGCCTTCTGAAACTGGGAGTCTTCCTGCGGGTTCAGCGCTAGAGCGGGCTTTGCGCGTCTAGCTAACTTCGCCATGCTTAAGGAGACTTACAAGTGGCTCCACGCGGAACTCCCGGAAGTGACGTTCCCATCACCGCTCGAAAGCGGAAGTAGAGGCGGGAAGAGGCGGGGCAAACACCGGCCGGTCGGGTGTCGGTATTGGGCGGGCTCGAGCGCCACCTTCTTGCGGGAATCTGAAAAGCTTTCTAAAGCGAATTTAAAATAAAACGCAAAGGCAGAGGAGGATACGGCACACTTGGTGAAGTGCTTGCTGAGCATGCCCGAAGTACTGGGTTAGAAACTGAGACTGGAGTCCCACGTCTGTAATCTCAGCATTTAGAGGGTGCAGGAAGGAGGTTCAGGAGTTCAAAGTCATTCTCATTTACACAGTGAGTTCGAAGATCGACCGGGCTCCGTGAATTCTGGCTCAAAAACATAAAGTCCCAGACATTACCCTGTTATGCTGCGACCAGGTCTGAGATGGCTCAGAGGTTAAGAGCATTGACCTCAATTCAATGCTGAGACCTGAGATCAATTCCCAGCAACCGCGTGGTGGCTCACAACCATCTATGATGAATGAGATCTGGTACCCTTTTCTGGCACGCAGGCAAACATGCAGGCAAATAAATCTAATATAAAAATATTAAGATTAATAGACATTAATTTTTAAAAAAGTATTTATTTTTTCTTTTATGTGAATTACTGTTTTGCCTGCATGTATAACTGTGTAAGGGTGTCAGATCTTGGAATCACAGACAGTTGTTGGCTGCCATGTGGTTGCTGGGAATTGAACTCAGGTCCTCCGGAAGAACAGTCAGTGCTCTTAACTGCATAAAATAAATACTTTATTTTTAATTATATGCTTAGGGGGAGATGTCTGTGCAGGATGAGTGCAATGCCTGAGCCCAGAAGAGGGTGTCTGATGCCCTGGAGGTGGAGTTACAGGTGATTGTGAGGCACTAACAAGGGAGCCATCTCTCCAGCCCCTCCATAATCACTTTCATGTGCTGCAAAAAGCAGCTTCTTTGATGAAGGGCATGCTGGGTAGTATTTGACAACTTGACACAAACTAGAGTCACTGGGCAAGAGGCCACTTCAGTTGAAAAATCACCTCCATCAGATCCCCCTGTGAGCATGTTAGTGGGACATTTTCTTGATTGATGTAGGGGAAAGCCCAGCCCACAATGAATGGTGCCACCTTTGGGCAGGTGGTCCTGGGCAGTAAGCTGGGGGTTAGGCTTAGTGGAGCACACCTTTAATCACAGCACTCAGGAGGTGGAGACAGGCAGATCTTTGTGAGTCTGAGGCCAGCTTGGTTTAGTTAGCAAGTTCCAAGGCTACTAGGGATAGATAGACCCTGTCTAAAAAAGGAAGAAAGAAAGAAAGAAAGAAAGAAAGAAAGAAAGAAAGAAAGAAAGAAAGAAAGAAAGAAAGAACAAAGAAGCAAGCCAATAAATAATGCCCCTCCATGGCCTCTGCTTCACTTCCTGCCTTGAGTTCCTACCCCGGCTTGTCCAGTGATGGACTATAACCTGGGGATTATAAGATGAAATAAAATCTTTCTTCCTCAAGTTAGTTTTCATCAGTATTTTATCATAGAAACAGAGAAGAAACTAATAGATGAGAGATAAATTTATCTGTGAATATAAACATTTAGACGTGGTTAAAAATTAGACTGTATTACAAATGAATTCTCGGGGCTGGAGAGATGGCTCAGCGGTTAAGAGCACTGTCTGCTCTTCCAGAGGTCCCGGGTTCGATTCCCAGCACCCACATGGCAGCTAACAACTGTCTGTAGTTCCAGTTCCAGGCAAACACCAAGGCAAATAAATAAATAAATAAAGTTTTTTTAAAAAAAAAAAAGAAAAAAAACAAACAAAACAAAACAAAAAACAAAACAAACAAACAAACAAACAAAAAACCAAATGAATTCTCCCATTAAGAGGGCCTTAAATCCATGTAGGCAGCTATTGGCTACTCCTGCCTAAAACTGCTACTACGGCAACATTGAGGCTAGCTTGCCAGGCTGTCATTGTTGTAGGCTTTACAGCTAGACTTTTGATTACTTTTCCTTAGCAGTTTGCATAGTACTTTCTGATACCCGGGGTGCTAGTCCAGGTCAGTTCCAGCTCGATTTCCATAAGTCCTGTATCTGAAATATATGGTGTCTTCAGCAATAGAGTCCTGTTTTCTTTCTAACATCAAAGCAAACAGAAAGACCCGTGTATTGTGTATTTATGTCTCAGCAGGGAAGGAAGGTACAGTATCAAGTCAGAGGGGAACACAGCTGGGGAGGGGGCTCTGTGGGAGCCATTAGTTTCTTCTTTTCTTTTTCCTTTTTTTTTTTTTTTTAAATATTGCCTCTAAAGACTTTTTTAAAATTTTTATGTGAATTGGTATTTTTGCCTGTATGCATAACTGTGTAAGGGTGTCAGGTCTTGGAATTACAGACAATTGTTAGCTGGAATCGAACTCAGGTCCTCTAGAAGAATAGTCAGTGCTCTTAACCACTGAGCCATCTCTCCAGCCTGAAACTCAGATTTTCAGGCTTGGGCTACAGACATGAGCCACCATGCCCCAGTTTATGCATTCTCATGATCAAACCCAGGCTTCTTGCTTGCTCTACTGATGGAAGTTTTATCTCCAGGCTATAGTTGGAATTTCATATAAACAATCTTTTTCTTTTTCTTTTTCTTTTTTTTGTTGTTGTTGTTAACTAGCAAATAAAATTGAGAACATTTTGTGGAGAAAAAAAATAGACACCCCAGTTAGCCATTTGTCCCAGGTTTTTTGAGACATAACATTCCATCCTTTTGCTGATAACATAATCTCTTTTGTAATTGCTTTCTGCTGACATTGGGGCCCAACAAGGCTGGAGTAATGGTCAGGGGACAGGAGTAAAGACAGGAGTGCAGGCTAGGGACATCTATCTCACTAGCTGCCGGGTTCTTTAGGATCACCATGGTTAGCTGCTTTGGAACAGTCTGGAATGCAGGTTCTAAAGGAACACTAGGGGCTGTCCTGGTAACAAGAAGTTTTGTAGCAGTTTAGGATGAGAGGCAGTGTGTGTGTGGGGGCTCAGGCACATTAACAGCAATATTCTCTCTTTAGTCTCTTCAGTTGATCAGGAACCTGCTGAGACAGATATAGACATAGGACGGAAGGTAAAGTAAAGGAGTTTAGTGGAAAATCTTGAGACCATACAAATGGTCCTGGTCATTTTGGGGAGATGAGGAGTCCCATGACCAGGAGGGGAAGAGAGATCCTATTCTCAGGAATAGGTAGGTAGGAAAACTTAGGCTGTTGATTGACAGAAGTACTTAACTTGGAGTCTGTTTGATCTGCTAGAGAGGAATCCATGTCTCCCTGAAACTTACAAGATTTTTTTGTTTTTTACAAAAAATGATAAAAGTTTTAGATAGACTAGTATTCTAATTGTTTGTGATCTGTACTATCCACATTGTAGAAAAAGCTGTAGAAGACTCAGACCTTTGAGTCATAGGAAAATGTTGTATTAGGTTTCTGGCCCCAACTTTCAGGCCTAGAGCAGAGGTTTGACCAGCAGTCTGGCAGTTCAAGAGTCCAGGAGTCTGGAAGTCTGACAGAAACCCACAGACACTTACATTAATTTTATGCTGATTGACCTAGGGCCCAGGCATATAATTTGCTAGCTCCTTCATCTTAACTCAACCCATGATTCTTATCTTGTTCAGCCATGCGGCTCAGTACCTTTTCTCAGCAGCATTTCAATTTCTTTCCTCTGTGTCTCCTGGCATCTCTGCAGCGTCTATTCTCACTGGCAATTCTCTAGCATCTCTGCTCTGCTCTGCCTGTTCCCAGAGTTTTCTTAGTCTGGTAGCCTTGCCTATACTTCCTGTCTGCCTTTGGCCAATAAGCATTTTTACTAAACCTGTAGGTGGGACATTTATTCACAATGTAATATCATAATCCCACTACAGGAAAACTTTGTTTGAAGTTTAAAGCATGAACACTCCTCTGTCCAGAGGACTGGATATATAGATTGGACAGCAGTGTTTTTGGGATGATGAGAAGCACTTTTTGTCTCTATACAACTAAAGAAAGCTTGGGGGGCTGGAGAGATGGCTCAGTGGTTAAGAGCACCGTCTGCTCTTCCAGAGGACCCGGGTTTGATTCCCAGCACCCACATGGCAGCTAACAACTGTCTGTAGTTCCAGTTCCAGGCAAATAAATAAATAAATAAAGTTTTAAAAAAAAGCTTGGTTAGATTAATAGCTTATCAGAACTCCATTCATTAATGTTAAAACTCTGAACGCTTTGAAGTCTTATTATGATAATAGCACTGGAAGGGAAAGAAATTTGAAACATTGCAATTTTTCATGTACCTTAAATTTTTTCCTTTTACAGCTTATATCTATACATATTAAACTACTTTCCTAGACCTTTGTAACTTACATAAATGTTAAACTTTTTCCCTCCATCCAGTCATTTCCGATGAGACATACATGGTTGTGTAATGAGAGCAGTCATTGCAAAGCAAGTTTCTCGAAATGCGTCTTATGAGTTTATCTTTTCCAGAGTGATGTCTGCCAGGTAGGTAAACTGAGTCTTTGTCTGCCTTTTTGGGCAGGAGACCTAGTAGCTCTAGAAGTGAGGCCTGATTTTACATGTGAAATAAACTGAACAGCTTTGTGGGAGGAGCTAGTTTGTTTGCTGTTGTTAGCATAAAGCTACAGTTAGGCTAGGCATCAACATCAGAGATCTGAGAAGAAAAAAATTATAGCAGAAAGTATAATTATCTTTAGGGTATACACCCAGAAGTGGTATTGCTGGATCCTTGGGGAGACTGATTCCCAGTTTTCTGAGAAACCGCCATACTGCATTCCAGAGAGGCTGAACAAGCTTACACTCCCACCAACAATGGAGGAGTGTTCCCCTTGCTCCACAACCTACCTCTCCAGCATTGGCTGTCATTTGTTACTTTTATCTTAGCCATTCTGTCAGGTGTAAGGTGGTATCTCAAAGTTGTTTTGATTTGCATTTCTCTGATGCCTAAAGAAGTTGAGCACTTTTGCTTTGGGCCCTGCCAGTTCTCCTTTGGGAGAGGGAGCAAGAAGGCACTGAGTTAAAAGGGGCAGCAGGACCAGTGATCAGGATGGAAGAGGCACTTATTTATATTTTAAATAGTGATAATAACAGCAGGCAAAAATAAAATGTTAAAAATAATTGCAGCAATAATAAAAATAATTTTAAACCAGGTATATTTTATAGTTATGTCAAAAGCCCTATGTTGGGTGCCAGATGTTGGGGTTTCCTATGCTTTTGGCTCTGATAGTTCCCCTTTGGGGTAGAAGGCAATAAGGTGTGGATTTAATGACACAGGCTTTGAAGACAAGTTAAAATAAACAAGTTTAATTTATTGAGAAAGGGACAAGCCTTTATATACCCTTCATGCAGTCATTCCTCAAAAAGAAAAAAAAAAAAGGTTTTGCTTTGCTGGCATTTATTGCTATGGCATGGTTATTTATTGCTGGTCCAGGTCATTTTTACATTAGAACTTTGCCTCTTTTGCCAAAGCCCCAGGCCAACCCCAAATTGGCTTATAAAAAATGCCCCCTCAAAAGGCCCTCATGGCTATAAAAATGCTGTTAAGTATATATCTTAAGGCACCAATTATAACCAATTTAAACTGACTAAGGCCAAACTGGTTCCCAGGTCTAAAAGCCTTTAAGGCCTGTACATTCCACACAAATGGCCTATGTATCAATTAAAATGATGAAGATTTAGCGCTACCTGAATAGTTACCCTAGGCTCTTATGATCTCAATGGCTTCATCGTGGTGTGAGGTCTCAGGGCAGCACCAGTCTTCAGCTGCCAGGTCCAGAAGATCCAAAAGATTTTCTTGTGGAGGAAGAACTTGGGAAAACTGACCTATTGTGGTAAGTCAGAGAGCAGTCAACCCAACAGTGTTCACATTTTGGGCTAAGCCCTGGAGGTAGGCCAGACATGGGGCAGGTCTTTGTCCAGTGTTGCGTGTTATCACAGGTGGTGTCATCTATGTGCCATCATCTTTTTTGGGGGACCTTTGGGAAAAGCTGGCATTTCTGTCTGTCATGAGAAACTTTTTTTTTCTTTTGTCTTTCTTTAATTTATTAATTTACTATTATGTATATAGTGTTCTGCCTGCATGCCACAAGGAACCAGATCTCATTATAGATGGCTGTAAGCTACTATGTGGTTACCAGGAATTGAACTGAGGACCTCTGGAAGAGCAGCTGCTGCTTTTAACCTCTGAGCCATCTTTTCAGCCCCTGAGAAGTTTTTTTTCATTAAACTTTTAAATGCCATAAGCATCAGACTTCTGAAGAGTTTGAGAACCATTATCTATTAAGTATATCTGAGCTAAAAAAAAAAAACAAAAAAAAAAACAAAAAAAAAACTTTGTTGTTAGTTATTTGCTTTAGGATTAATCTTAAAAAACACATCCAAGGGGCTGGAGAGATGGCTCAGAGGTTAAGAGCACTGACTTCCAGTGCTGTTCTTCCAGAGGACCTGAGTTCAATTCCCAGCAAAACCACATGGTGGCTCACAACCATCTATGATGAGGTCTGGTGCCCTCTTCTGCAAAACTGTATGCATAATAAATAAATAAATCTTTAAAAAAAAAAAAAAAAAAAAAAAAAAAACACATCCAAGAGGCTAAATAAAGCTTATCCCTGTAAATGGATTACATATGTACTTAGCATGACTATTAGCCTACTTCCGAGCACATTAAAAATTTTGGTCATTTATGATGTGATTGACCAGTAACTTGTACATCTTACTTATCTTTAACAGTTTACAAGCTAGTAGCTTTTTATAAGATTAGGATTTTAGTTTTTTTTGTTAAGTATAAGCCTTAAAAATTTGAATTGAAGCTGGGGGGATAGCCTAGTGGTTAAGAACACTGTGATCACAGAGTGACTGTACCTCCAGAGGATGTGAGGTCAATTCTCATTCTCCTCCTAGTTCCCCTAATCAGTCATAAAAAAAAACAAAAACAATCGAGAATAAAAAAAATTTGAATTGAAGATTTAATCAAAGGTCCTTTTGTTAGTGTGTGAACATTGCCCCCTCTCCCCCCCAGTCTCTGAGTCTCCTGAGTAGCCATGTTTTGGCCACACTCCCTTTCGGGGTGTGTCTACATAGTCACCCTTCCTAAAGAGACCAACATGTGGCAGGATCTCTCTTTTTCTGCCCCCTCCCCCTTCTTCTCTCTCTCTTTTCTCTCTCTTTCCTTTCTCCCCTCCTCTACCCATTCCCTGGATAGCCAGACCCCAATAAACTCAACATGGCCTCCTGGCAGCGTGTCAATGTGTTCCATCCTTTCATGCACAAAATACTAACATCTTTAGTATCAAAATAAAACTTTAAATTATACATATTATAGTTTATAAACCATAAATACAGTCCATAGGGGTATTACAAACCTTATTTGTTATTATTATTATTATTATTTATTTTTAATACTTTTATAGTGCACAAACCAGGTTCTTGTATAACTCAGTTTATCCAAATAGCTTAAACTTATTTAAGTTTTAAGAGCAAAGCCAACAGGCTAGACATATACCATCCAGTCAGTTACATCTTAGCATGGAAGGAAAAGTTTGTAGAGCCATTGTATGTAGGTAAACCCAAAGTTGCCCCGGCCAGCAGGGTCTTCAGCGTGGACCTAGACCTGGAAAGGAAGCAAATGGAAGGCAGGAACACAAAGAAAGGAAGGACAAGACAAATCTCTCTGTTCAAGTCCTCCTCTGCTTTATTATTACAGCCAATATTTATACAGAATCTCTGCCATGCAGGTAGCTGGGAGGAAAGGGGTGGGATGTTCAAAAGAATGTAGCAAGCCTGTGAGGGGAAGTAACAGACAGGGTAGAATTGATATGGAAATCTATCTGCTATCAGTTGAGGGCCTGGGGAAGGTCACCTGCTGATCTGAGAAGGTCAAAGAGAAAGCCTGGAGTCATGGTTTAGCTTAACAATAAGGGTGTGTAGTTTTCTGGTATTTGCTATCTGGAGTATAGACTGCTGGCTATCTGTAGAAGCTAACTTATAAAATATGGCTAAATTGACTTTGGCTCCCAACACAAAGTAAAGTAAAGTTACTTGTTGCAGGTACTTAGACCTTGAAGAAATCTTTGTGGAAAGCAGTGATTGTTTTCCAGAAGGAGCTTTACAGGCTGTGCATAACTCTGGTCACAATAAGGTCCTGGCACATGGGGAGCATCTTGCACTATTAGGTACTGATAACAGTGCACAATAAGAACTGAAGGGTAGGGGTGTGATATTTTCCTTCACAAAACATACAGATTAGATCTGGGGCTTTGGTATTTTGCCTCCCAAGCAACTTTTGTATGACAGTCAACAAATATGGCTGTTGCGTGGCTGTTAGAGGATCAGTTCCTTGAAACTCTTTCTTCATGCTTCCAGGGAGCCTGAATTACATCTCTGAGTGACCTTCTTTCTCTGAACATCTTGTACAGTACAGAATACCTTACACCTTAATTTAGAAGGTATAATAAAAAGGCTCAGGAATTTATAAGCTTTATTTATCAAACATGTATTATTTATCAAACATATTGTTTCTTGTTTCGATTTTGTAGAAACTGTTGTAGAACAGTTAGCAAAGACAGCATTTGCTAATCTGAGTAGATGCTAGGAATTTATAAATCTAATATATCAAAATAGCTAGAAGTCTGGTGTTGAACAGTTAGCAAAGACATAAGTGGTTAAACACACACCTCTAAGTCAGTCTCCATTAGCCTGAGTATATTTTAAATCTTAGGAATTTAGAAATATATCATCACATAAAAATCCATCCAATCCAAAGTATTTTGGAACCCTCCTATTGTCTCCTTAGTGTGAAAGGGAGATGCAGTGATAAGCAGAGAGCCCAGTAGGACTAAGAGGTTTTATAATTGCTGCCTTAGTTGGTTTGTGCCATGTGGTCATCTTAACCAAGATGGTGGTGAAGTCACTAGCATGTACTCACTTTTAACCTTAGTAAATATGGCTGCCAGCCACATGTTTGCTTCCCTTCAAAGGAGGTCATCAGCCAAGATGGAGGCAAGTCACAGGGTTGTTATTTAAAATATCTATTTTCTTAGTAGTAATAGGTGTTCTGACCCCCAATAGGCTTCTTTGATGTTGCAGTAAGCCAGATCAAGCCCAACTGATAAAGTGTAACAGGTTCATGTGAACAAAGCTACTCCCAGGCCAGTTCTCTGATCCCAGAGATCAAGCCACACATCTGAACTAAAGCAGGGAGGTTATACAGGCTGTAGGTGAGAGCTGATGACATGTTCAACACAAGTATAGTCAATATCTGAGTGCTTTAGGTGGTGAATTGGGCAGCTCACAACTTCAGGGGTACAGTAGCTACCAAGAATGCAGAACTGGGCTTTTTGGTATCTTTCCTTTGAGTGGGTGGGGTGTGGAGAGACAGAAATGAGCCTTTCCCTGATCATGCAGAGGAGAGCTGGAGGCTAAGAATCACATATAATATGTTATAGCAAATTAAGATTACCCATATACAGATTTTAAACTATAAGCCTCTTGTTATACATTTTAAGCTAAATTTTGTTACAGAGTTTTTAGCCATATCCCCATAAACTTAGAAGATTTGAGACAGAGCTTACACAACAGTTCTAAGAAATTTTTTTTCTTTTCTTTTCTTTTTTTTTTTTTTTGTGAGAGCAGATAGCAAAGAAATTGTCG